>CAEGAD010022633.1:0-19745 GCA_903067055.1 Poeciliopsis paucimaculata
CCCATAGCAGCCAATGACGCAGTGGTATTCCTTGCAACATGAGATGGTGCATTGTCATGCATGAAGATGATTTTGCTGCTGAAGGTACTGCTCTTCTTTTTGAACCATGACAGAAAGTGATCAGTCAGAAAGTCCATGAACTTTGCTGAGGTCATTTTCACACCTTCGGGGTCTCTGAAGGGGCCGACCAGCTCTCTCTCCCCATGATTTGGGCCCAAAAAATGACTCCACCACCTCCTTGGTGACGTCACAGCCGTGTTGGGACATGGTGGCCATCCACCACCAATCCACTACTGCATCCATCTGGATCACCCAGAAACCTTCCTCATTATTCCTTTATCTGTACAAACCCATCTTTGTTCTGAATCAGCCACAAATCTCTTCACAGTATAACACTTCAGTTTTCGTTGAATATCTAATGTTTTCATACCTTGTCATACGGCACTACGCTATTTGATGATTTTCGTCAGCAGAGATCCTTTCTCTTTCCCATATGGCTTGAAACCTGTGGCCTGCTTAATAATGTGGAACATCCTTCGTAAGTAGATTTTCTTTAATTGAGCTCACCAGACAAACTAATCAACCCAGTTCTCTGAAATTAGTTATAATGATCCAAAGAGCCCTGACACACAATACCATCTATAAATTTAATAGCACAACAAAAAATGCTATTTTTATTACACATAAATCCAATTTGCATAATAATTTGGAACATAGTGTAGTTTCTAATACAAATTAATGAGTACATTTGAAATTCGACAAAACTAACTCACAGGTAAATTTCATCTTGTTTTCAGTGACTTACTCCTTTTTATTGATAAAAATGGGGCAGTTCCACTGGCAGATTATTTCACTGATAACATTTTCCCCTCATTATAAGTAAAAATCTCATGCCAATTGTTAAAGAATTAATCATATATAATCAACCATTTTTGACGGGACACAAACAAGATCCATTAAACCTGTCCATGAATTTTACTCACCGTAGAATGATAGCCATACAATTGTTGGGAAATAGTTTCATAAACTTTTCAAATTGATGTATAGGAACAAGTTCCTCTCCTAGGTCTTTGCATGCAGCTGTAAAATACACCTGTACGCTCCTGACTGTCAAAAGTCTACCTTTATAGAATTGTTCAAGACTGTCTAACTGGCAGCACCTGGTTGTTACTTTCCTTCTTACATTATACAGAAGCAACATGTGCAGACTTTTCTTTTTGCACAGACCTTTTCCATTTTAACTTCATCACAGAAATTTATTTCTGTGCACTTCAAGTTAAATTTAAATTTCAAGCACTGGTAAAGACCACATTCTTTTTCCTTTACATTTTAATTTAGATGAATTTACAGCAGGTCTGTGCAGTGTTGGGAATAAAAAAAGTTAGAAGTAGGTCTGAAGCTTTTAAGGATCTAAGTCCTGGTGTGAAATCAAACATGAAGGCTTCAGAGTCGTGCTTCTGTGATTCAGACACATCCACTTTTCTGCTCTGCCTTGTCGTGACTCAGCCTTTAGTCCAGTGATGTGAGACAGAAACCTGCCAACCGTTTAGATCCGAGCCACGAAGCTTTAACTAAATCCCAGACTTGACAGACAGGAAAGACAGGGGACATCCAGGAGGAGAAAAGCTCAACCCATTTTTTCTTACCCTTTCATGTCATTGTTTTGCTTAGATTGTCACCTGTGACAAAAAATGTCACAGCATGCCAGTAAAATATTTTGTATGCGTTGTGACAGCTCAAACTTTGATACAGCAATTAACTTTTCCTATCGGGCCACATCCTGTCACTACCTTTGCAGAAAATTATAACCATCATTGTTCTCCCTACAGGAGCATTTATTTCTCTTTTTTTCCCCCAACTTTGCTTCATCTCAGCAGTAAGTTTGACAGTTTGTTAGCGGGGGATAATATTCTCTGTAAGCATATAAAATCCCTGCAGGGAGCTTTCCTCTCTTCTTAATACCAGTAAAATACTTTAAGACTGACTATTATGTGAAATGCACCAACAAAAAACAAGGACTGGCAGTCCATTTTCGCTGGATAACATTGTTTTATTTTGTACTAATGTCATGGGATCCACACAAATAGGCAATAAGCTACAGCTAATAATTTTCAGAATTGAATGTCAAACAGTTACCATTAAAAATAACAAATTTAGAAAGTTTGGTTTTGGGATTTATAATTTACATAAAGACAGATATAATGTGAAATACTCGAACAGGAAGAGGTAAATCCACCATAAAGGTCATAAACTATATAATTACAGAGGCAGTACTTTATTAATAGAAGCAAAGCAAGTAAAACTCACATACTCTTTTGTGTAATCTTTACTAAACAAATGACTTTAATTAATTTGTGTGCCACTGTTACCAAGCTGGAGCTCTGGCTCCAAACGGCAAAAACACAACGCACATATACTTAAGTTAGTCTCATTTAGTAAGGCAATCCCTATCACTGGATTTCGAATGTCTCATAGATTGCATGCCAAATGATGCATTCATTAACTCCTATTCATACCTTTAAACCAACAATATGTCCCTTGGCTGAGAACGGGGGAAAATCTGAGAAAAGAAAAGATTTGGTAGGAGATTCTGATTTTCTGAATCAGGATATATTGTTGTCAGCCTGAAAGTTCTGATTGTGACTAGAGGGACAAAGCGCTTAGGATTTAATTTCTTATGCAGAGCCGGAAATACTTCTTTTGACTACAGTGTGACTGGATGTTTGGTGTACTTTGGCATCAGTATTTGGTCCATTTTGGTCACCAAAGCAAGGTAACAATTGTTAAATAAAACGGCTGTTAAACTCAATGGATTCGCCAGAGTAATCGTAGAATGACGATTTTCAAACAAGTACAACTTGAGGAAATCTTGGCAACTATTTTTGAGCAAAAAGCAAAAACAAATTAATAAACAGGACGTTGACCTCCAACAGCCAAAAGGATGAGGTGTTAAAAATCATTGATCTTTTCTTCAAATTATTTTCAAAATGAGACATGAAGAAGAAAAAAATGAACACAGATTAATAAACTACCGCTGCTGCTTATTTCTGACATCACACCCAAATTGATGTTTCAATAAAAGGCAGAGAGCAGAAAAGCAGAAATGAGGAAAAATATAACATAAACTCATCCAACTGACTCCTTCAGCCTAATTCATGCGATTAGAAATGTATACAATTCAACCAGAACAAAGTGTGGAAAAATGTGCTTGAGGACAAGGAGGGTCTCACAACAAAGATACAAAAGCTGCCTTTGATGTTCATGTTTTGATGTCTCTCAGACGAATGAGAAAACATTGTTAATGCACAACACAACTGATTAAATCCACCAGCTGCCCAAAGCAAACAAAGAGTGGAAAAAACTGATTGAAGTCACTTTAATTTTCCTACCAATTTCTTCCTTTTCCAAATCTCTTTCTGAGTGCGGTCCAATCACTCTGGACATTTTGGGTGTTTGTCTCAAACAAGAAAGAAAGCATTTGCTGACTGACAGACAGACGAGCAGATGGTTCTCCAGATGAGACCGACAAATACACATTTACTGGAGAACACATTCACATGGACAAACGCCTGTCCGAAAAGATAATGACTGCTGGAAAAAAAAAAAAAAAAGGGCTATTTAAGCTGGAAACAGGAAAAAAAAAGAAATTTAGATTAATTATTGTAAATATGTTAATTAATATGTATTCTCGTAATTAGATGCTTGCTACAGTATGGTCAGACAGAAGCAGAACAAATGTGGAGCTCGGAGCTGAATTGTGTGCTGAGAAAGCCGATTTTCTCACAACCAATGAAAACTGAGTGTTCCTGTCAAGATACAGGAACCGGCTCAGAGAGAGAGACGTGACGATGAGTCTGGTGGAAGTGTGATTAGGCTCTTCAAGCTTTTCCTAAAGGTCTGTCTGAGGACACAATCACATCACTGGATTCATCAAGAAACTATAAAAGATGCCTTTATGCGTTCCAAAAACACAATAAAAAACAAACAAAAAAGAAGAGATAAAGTTTAACATGCCTCCTAGATGTTGCCATTGTTGGAAAGTGGGTTTTATTTCTATTCGTTTAGTAACACATTGCTTTGACATGACTTCTAATGTCGTGCAGACATTATGTGATAAATTCATCATGAAACATCTAGGAGACAAAGCCAAATTGGGGTTAATAAATGCCGCTGTGGGAAGCTTGGGAGCTGTTTGAGCAGATTTATGTATATTAGCGTTAATCTTTGGTTGGGATGCTTTGACAGACACCAGCAATTAATGCTGCATTAGTCAGATGCTGTCAGCTCGAATGTGACGCAGTTCTTGACGATTTCAAAGATAAATAGATATAGAAAAACATTTATTTTAAAATCTTGGCTTTTGAACTTTATTTGACTGTAAAAACTGTCAGGCGTTATGAATTAATGCCAGTTCCCGTTATTCAATTTTCAAAAATGTAAATCTTTTTATATGGTAGTAAATAATTTACGGACAAAATGATGCTGTGAGCACCATCATTATTGTCTCCATTAAAAAAAATCTTTATGTTCTCAATTTCTTAGATTTTTTTTTTTTTTTGCTTGCTTTGTTGAGATTTTGAATCTTCCAGATGTTTTCACCGCAAAGCTGAATGTGTTCATCTTTTTCAGCAGTCAGTCCCCACTAAGTTTAACAATAATGTCTCAAAAATGTTTGAAGAAGAACAGCTTGCATTCAAGCTGAGGCAGAAATCAAGGATCCATTTATTCAGATATGATGCCACAACAACAGCATGGAAGTGTGGCAGAAATGATATGATTTTTCAGATGTAAGGGTGTCAAGAAGAACAGTCTGAAGTCAGGTCACGGTGATCTTTCTTGTTTTTGATTTTCTGTGGCACAGCTTCTGTCAGACTGTCACATTACACAACCATAAAATGTGTTTTCTCTCTCTCTCTTTCGCTCTCTGTCTCTTTCTCTCTCTCTCATGTGCGCCTGACGAAAAACTAATGTTCCCCTTATATAATTTTTTTTTCTCAAGTAAACAGGTAAACATGAGGTTTTGGTTTCCAGGGCTTTTTGTTTCTTTTGCAGACAGGGTTGTTAAAATCTGGAACTGCAGGAGCGGGTCATTTTGTCTGAGAAACCTTAACAATGTCAATGTGACATTTTAAAAAGGGACTCATTTTGCTTACTTTTAATTGTTTGGTAAATTATAAGCAGAACAAGCCTCAATTCTTGCAGAACAAATATTTGTAGAAAATGTATCATTTTAAATGGCATAAAGATCTCCTAAACAAAGCACAGCGTATCTTCAAAGTGTATTTTTGCTTATTCTGTGTTTCACTTTCAATCAGAAACAAACTTCTTGATTGAAAACAATTTCAAACTACATATATAAAATTATATATAAGCTATATACATTTTGCATTTGACATGAAAATAATAAAAGGTTTATTGACATCCAACACCATCAACGTCTCAATTTTCACAACAGATATTATTAAAGTTGAATTTAATAATATCAGGGGAAATAAGTCATTTTCTTAGAATATTGACAGCCCAGAGAAACCTTTGCACTGACTGGAGAGGATGCTTCACTTCACGAGTCCAAGGGTCTAAAACATTATGGACAGGAAGTGGTGCATTTGCTTTTCCCTCTGTAAAGAGCTCATTGTGAATATGTGAGTCTCATTACTGCATGGAGTGCCTCTTTGCATTTCCTGCACACTGATTGGATGTAAAGGGAAGAAATCATATGCTACTGCCGTTTTATTCCATCTGCTGAGTTTGGAAAAAATTTTTTTTAAAAAGTAGTTTTGATCAAAGAGTGAAGCTTAACATTTAGAAACCTTCTGATCAACCTAAACACAAGAGCCTAGTTAGAGTAAACACTCTATTAATATTTCTTCTTTTCAGGAATTTAATTTAGCAAAATCCTTCCTGTGGGAGCAGAAGTCAAATGAAGCATTTCAGTCTATCATAAGATTCCTCCCTTGCAACCAAAGATGGCTTCTAAACAATTCTGGAGAGGAGCAAAACCGCAGATCTCCTGTGTTTACCCCGTCAAACACAGAACACGTTGTACCGACACATTCCCCTGGTGCCGACTGCTGCAACCTGAGAAGTGAAGGCAGGCTGGACACTAAAGACTAATTAGGGTGTTTTGCTTTTTCTTTTAGGGAACAGTCAAACTAATATGCTTAACAGCCTGGGGTGGTTTTACTTGTCAAAGTATTCTGCAACTCTTCAAAAAAAAAAAAAAAAAAAAAAAGGATTGCGTTTCATGCCAGCACATACAAACTAAGCATTCATTATCCTTTTAGTTAAAAAAAATTTAATCAGTCCTCAATTTCCTTCATTTGTATAACAATTAGCCATCTATAAAAACTGAATGTTTTTATAGATGCATTAGATAATAATGCATTTTCATGCAATATTGAATGCATAAAATGCATATCGATGAATGCATATCGATATGATTTGAAGAAGAAGTTGTATTAGTATAGACCTTTTTCAGCAACACGTCAGTTCAAAGAGCTTTACATGAATTAAAGAAAAACAAAAACAACAATGCAACCACAGCAAAAGAAAAACTACACTTTAAAATGTTCCAGTTGCTAAGTAGACTTGAAACAGAAGATCTGATTGGTTGGAAGGTTGATATAACAATAGCAACAATTATTTAGTGTATTTTGGTGCTAAAGTACTCCACAAATTATAAACTAAACTCTCTACGTCTTGCTAAAGCTAAATTTTGGTTCTCTATATTATTTTTTTAAGTTCCTCCATCATTTTCTTCTTCTTATCTGACAAAGTATAGAAGGCAGAAAGTTAAGAAGAAAAATTCAGAGATCTTTCTGCCCAGTAACTCTGATCTTATTCTTTTTGTCATAATTCATATCTCATGGTTAGATGTGAGAATGGGATTGCTGACAGTTTTACAAATTTAGAGCTTCTTACAATAACAGGCTGAACCTGCGTTGCTGGAAAAAAAAGGCCTTGATCTGTTTATCCATCTTTAGATTATACTCCTCCACTTGAGGCAAAGACAAACCCAGACCTGGAGGCAAGACTTTTTCAGACAAAATCGAAGGCCTCTAATCTTTGGTCGCTTGATAAAACTTAACACTGACCTTAATATCAAGTCAAATATGCCACTCAGGAAAAATCTTTTCTCAAGTCAAAATGATTTTGAATGATATTGTCCACTCTGAGTTTGACTACTTATTCTATTTACACAAGTATTAACTGAGGTTTCCCTTCATAGTTGGTGAAAAAGTTTGTGACATGGCAGGATTGTCCAGCAGACCTTCACTTCAGGGAAATCTGCCTTTAGAGTGTATGAATAACATCATCCTCTGGATTCAAAACAAAACTTTAAAGCTTCTTTCTTTGAGGAGAGCTTTGATCACGCCCGACAATTGTTGGTCATGACAGCCTTTCACAAGAAAAGGAAAAAAAAAGATAAATAATAAAATAAAGTGATTGATCATCTGTTTTTCTTCTAAGCTTGAGGAGTAACACTGTAGTAAAACATAAGTTCAATAAATGTATTTATTTTATTTTAGGTTTATTTGATAGCAGTCCCATGTTTGGGTCATAGTGCAATAGCAACAGCTAATTCACAGCACTTGTCCCTAGATGGGCTTTTAAAAAGTACCTTTAAAAATTGAAGTGATCATTTAAAATAGAACATAATGTTGACAAAATCTACAAACCAACAGTGAATTATAAAACATTAAAAATGGATACAGTTCTGTTTTTGCTATAACCAGAGTTTTGTTTGGTTTTTGAATATACTAAAACTGGTTATGGACTGTAAATCAATAGGAAGTGAGTTCCAGACTGCAGATCCTCTCACAGGCAGAGCAGTTTGAGCAAAAGTGGTTCTTTGAAATGGAGCCTTACAGTTTCCATCTGAAGCCGCTCTGGTATATACCACTCCTGACAATAAATAATTCTGAATTTTTCTTCCATTTCTTGTAGCTAGTTGCTAAGCTAAAGCTAAGCTAAACCTACAGATGGCTTCTAAACAATTCTGGAGAAGAAACAAATATGAGAGTATTTTCTTTTTCAAACACAGTCTTGCTTGGACTGCAGCTTTTTAAATGAAAAACTGCTTAAAATATTTATTCAGGTCATGTAACTTTGCTCTAAACAGCAGCAGATTTGAAGGATAATTTCTATTCCTTTTTTATAAAAAATGATTTGATCGTTTCGATTTATCACTCTGCAGTTTCTTAGTTATGGAGAAACCACAGACATTTTGTGTGTGGAAACCTCAAACTAATACATGTAGCTCTGAGCAGTGGTAGATCTGTAGCTTTTAGAAGATCAAAGGCTTTGCCCCAAAAGTCTGCAATCAAAGTTTATCAAATGTTATTTTCACACAGCTCAAAGTGCACCGTGATAGGTTCTGGACATCAAAGAAAAGAAAAATAAAATAGCTATACCCCCATATTTATTTTTATTTTTGAAAATAAGACTAGATCTGCTATCTAAATTGCAGTATGTAAAGAGGCAATTAAAGGTAATTTAAGGGACTTTGAGTGACGTTAAGACTGTTCATTTACAGCTGCAGTTTTTGTAAAATGTCTTAGTGAGAATTAAAAAGGAAAAGAGTGAGGCTGCAAGAGACCCTGAAGCAATGACTGCACTTTAGGAACATGATTTTTGAATAATTTCAGAAAGAGAAAAGATTTCCTTTTTCATTAAGCTACAATTTGTGTACTAAGCATTCAGGGATTTAGTACTTTTTCTCTATATTATCCGATTGAAAAACTAAGACAAAACGACATCGTCAGAAACATCTCCATCACGGTTACTATGAAACTAATAACATTGTCAGAATTGATTGGTAAATGGACTGAATTTGTGCTTTTCTAGTTATATCAACCACCAAAGTAAATTACAATAGAGCCACATTCACCAAATTACATATTCAAACACAGCAGGTTAATCTGGGATTAAATGCCTTGCCAAGATGCAGATCAACAGGTGGCTGTAACAAGCTGGAGTCAAACCCAAAACTTGTTGATAGCAAGACACCTACTTTTCCTATTTAGCCTCAAGCAATATTTTTATTAAAACAACAAAAATAATTATATAGCCTAAAGCTCTGGAAAAAAATAAGAGCCCACTGCACTGAACCCCATTGAAAACTTGATGGTTATTCCATCAAATATTGATCACTGAACTCTTCCTGAGTTAAAACATTAATATTGTTGTTTCTAAATGAAATTAGTTTTCTTTGCATTATTTAAGGTCTGAAAGGACTGCATATTTTTTGTGATTTTGACCAGTTCTCATTTTCTGCAAATAAATACAAAATATTTGCTAGAAATTTCAGAAACATGCTGCCAGTAGTTCATAGAACAAAAGAACAATGTTCATTTTACTCAAACATATACCTATAAACAGTAAAATCAGAGAAACTGATCATTTTAAGAGGCTTCTTAATTTTTCCCAGAGCTTTATGTGCATTCAAAGTGAAATGCTAGATAAAAAGATTCTGCATGCAAAAAGAAAATATCTTGTAAAATATTTGAAATTATAATATGGCTTGAGCCACGGAACATATGCAATGTGACTGTATATAAAAGCAAAAGTTAAGTATTTTCTTATGGCATTTAAGAAATGATTAACAAACAGAAATAATATGATAATTTCTACAGTTCTGATAAAGAAAAAAAAATAGGCAGAAAATAGAATAAATACAGAAAGACTGTTCTGCACTAAAATTTCAGCTCATTGTTTCTAAACCGTATCCTCGGCTGGAAAGATTGAAATATAAATTAAAGGTTAAAGGAAAGAACAAACACTTCAGTGACTGCACATTTTTCATGTTTTTATCCAGATGCAAAGACAAAACAAACTCAGAGTGAAACTAGATGTCAGAATGTGAATCCATACCCATCCATCATTCTTTTCTGGCAGCTTGATACTTGACTTGTCTCTTCACATCTTTTTTTAAATCCTGTACTCGTTTCACACTGCATCAGTTAAAACAAAACCGAGTCACTCTGATGTGTTTTTGGGTCAAGAGGAGGCACTGATGGGTATGATGTGATCAGCGAAAGCCCAAAGGAGAAACTCTCATCAGATGCTCAACTGGAGCAAAGCAACTAGGAAGTATGGCATGCAACTAAAGTTAGTCAGTTTTTTCCTGTCCAGATTACAGGAAAATCCCAGGATTTGTTCCAAATATTAGAAGGGAATTTAGCTTCATAAACCAAAATGAAGCAATATTATCAAAGATGGCATGCAATTATTATTACACTGACGGTAGATGGTCCATGAAAAGCAAGTTTTTCTAGCTGCCATTATGGGTCACTAACGATTTTCAGACAGTTCCCACTTATTTTCAAACTAATACCATTTTAGCCTGGGGAAGGGCCTTTTTTAATCTTATTTATTGTTTTGCTTCTATTAATTTTTTAACCGGAGTTGCCTGTGTGGCCTATTTTTCAGTTGTCATGCCTACAACTGTGTTATTGTCTAAAACGTCAAAAAGGTTTCAAAACCATCCCATATGAAACAACAGTTGTAAAATGAGACTTCAGTTTGTGTTTAATTAATGGAAAATTGATGACAGAAAGTTTCTCAATTTATACAAGCAAATATCTGTTTTTGGATAATATCGCCCCTAATATTGAAAACAGAAAAGTATTCTCATAAAAATATTTACTTGGAAGTTTTCTGCATGTACTTAAGTCAGAAAAAAGCTTCAGACTCAAAGCTGGGAATTTTGTAAAAACTGTAATTTTGCACAGAGGAAAACCTGACTAAACTAATTCAGCTGGGAAATATTTTCAGAAAAAAATATTGCCCATAACGCAATGCTTCTTTTCAGAAATAAAGAGAAGTGGAACAACTCTCCGGTGTACATACAGCAGACCTCGTATCTTCACTGACAGTACTTGAATCATGATTATTCTTTACATTTATTATTTACCTCTATGACACTAAACTATCCTAATGTGTTTTTCAACGTGTTGAACACAAGTCAGTTGGAGGAAGCTGTCCTGTTTTTCCTTTTGTCTTTCACTCATAGATTAGCAGGAAAACAGCCAGCAGAGCTGTGTAAACCGGATGTTCTTGGCATACAAACTCATGACAAGGCAAACATCAGAATGTTAATCCCATGCATTTAGTACAAACACACACTTTGCCTGCTGAAGATGACGATCAGTCACTTGCTGTCTCTGAGAGACACGCAGTAATGGACGAGGTTAATGCAGCCAGTTATCCTTGATGTGTTTGTGTAGGAGTCATTGATGCTTCATCCTCCTCTTACTTTCTGCTTGGCTCATGCTTTCAGACTCTCAGGCTGCTGGATAACCTGAAACAAACCATCTGAGACCGCCACAGTTTGACCTGAGAGCTAAGAATACCAGAAAGGTCCTCACCGACTCGTCTCCTGGTGAAGGAGAATCGACCGAGAGATGAATACTTGTGCAAAATGATGATTTAAACGAATGTGTCTTATCGAAGCCAGGAGCATAACAGCAAAAGGAGGGAAGTTTGGAAAAAAAAGCAAAGCTAAAAATACTTTTTTGTCTGTCCTTTTCTGTAGCAAAGGGCCTGCAATGTATGATATTCTATTTTAAAGCTTGCAAACGAATTCCTAATACTTCTAAAAAAATAAAAAAAGAAAAACATCAGATGAAACTTATATTCTATTTCTTAATAAAGGATGTACTTCCTGCTCAAATGTTACAGCAGAATTTTCTTTACAGTAAAACTTGTTAGAAATGAGAATTTCAGGAAGTGTAAATGCATCAGAAACAATTATCTAAATTTAACTGTCCCTTAAGTCTGTTTTACTCTGACTTCATAATTGGCTACTCTACTGTAATTTCCTCTTGAGGTACATGCATTACATTATTTTCAAAAGCTTTAAATCACTGTCGTAATGTGCCATGGTGGACAGTGTAAACAACTACGCACTGAAAATGTGACAATTTAAAGGTCAAACGACATTTTTTCAGCTTGAAGCTGTTTCAGCTCGACAGATTTGGATTTTGTCTCATCGTTTCTCCCACTTGACATCAGCAGGAGAGATAATGACCTTTTAATTTAAGGTAAAGTTTCGCAGATTCTGGCTAAAAAATAGACAATTTTTTCACAGCATAAACCTGCAATGCTTTAAAATCAGTGTCTCAAAAATATTTTATTGAGAATATATCTATATTTTTAGGTCTCTGTGTAAGTGATTCTATTTGCAGATCTTTGGATGTCATTGGCCAAGACACTTCCCAATATAATGTTTTACTTTTCCAATCTTCTTGGTTCTAACTTTATTTTTGCTTGAGCACAAACAGAATCAAGACAAAACTTTCAGGTACACATTTTTATTCTTTCATTGTACAGTTTAATTTGACATAGGGTTAAATATTAATACATTTTTATGGGTTTTTATTTCGATTGTACACTTTGGTAGGTATCCTGCAAGCCTCTACCCACCCAACTCCATTCTTTACAAGCTGAGTCCACCTTAATAAATATCAAGTCTAAATTTGATGCTGGTATCTGAGCACCCTGTTCGTCTCCCAGCATCTCACCCCCACAGAGGAATCAGCTGTCAACACTCCCACCAGTGACAGCTTTGTAATATGTGTGAACGCACTTAAAAGCAATCTCTCTCCGTCTCCTGACGCCGTCAAGAGTCAACAAATAACACGACCGACGTCAAAGGCAGGAGATCGTTTCGATTTATCAGATGCGGCGAACTGCAGCTCTTCTGATCCGCTCTGCAACGGCCCTGATAAGGTTTCAGAGGGTCATAATTTCACCACGTGTTATTTTAACGCTGAGGGGATTTTCTTTTTCAAACACAGTCTTGCTTGGACTGCAACTTTTTTAATGAAAAACTGTTTAAAATATTTATTCAGGTCATGTAACTTTGCCCTAAACAGCAGCAGACCTGAAGGATAATTTCTATTTCTTTTTGATACGAGATGAGATTTGTGGAAAATCATTATTATTCAGAAGGACCTTTCACGCTTTGATGGAGGGGCAAAGCTGCAAATAAATTCAGTTTAAATAGGATCACTCCAAAGCTTCTTCTGTGCTGTAACTCCATTAACAAGACTTCACTCAGTCAGAAGATTCCATAGGAAATTCATCCATACATTAACAATGGACTTTTCATTATGAGGAAAAATACTGAGGCAAACTGAAACGCGTATTATTTTTAATCCAAAATATTACTCAATATTTTGACATAATCCTAATGATGAATGCCTCAAAAAATGGAAAATGAAAATGACCTTTACGTGAATATTTGTCCATAAAACTCATGGGAATATTTCCCCATCCATGGCAAAGTTTAAGGGTGTGTGTGCACTTAAAGTTCCTCCCTGAGAGCAGATCATGCTGCACTCGGTAGAGTGTGAGGACTTCACACGTTTATGAAGAGGCAAACAAGATGTGAGCGGGGTGAAAAGTGAGAAGGATGAGCTGCTGCGATGTGTGTCACAGAAAGAGTCGCTCTGGGACATCAGCAGCTCTCGCTGGACGCAGCAAAAGCTGTTTCACCCCATCTGGACGCATGAAACAGTTTATTCAGAAGCAAAAGGTCAGCTTCGCGTGCTGTAGCCTGTCAGCACTGCCCCTGCAGACCGCCGGTCGTGATCTTATAACCATGCCAACTTGCCCAGAGGTGCAAGCACTGACCGACGTCCTCGCAGGCTCAGATGTGTAGAAAGGTTTCGTTAGAGGGTTGGAATATTAAAAATTCAAGCTTGCTTTCCTCAGCATCTAAACAAGATGAGGAGTGGCCATTTTGAGGTTTAATTATGAAAACACAGCTCTTTAAATGGTAACTCTGATATTGTAGTTTGTTGGTGCAAAAATAAACGAGAATTTATTAATTGAGGACTTATCTTCTGGTTTATTCTTCTAGTTTAAACCAGAAGTTTATATGAGATTTTGAACCGTAAATGCAACATTGACCAACATATTTGATGCGTAGTGATGACTAACAATGGCAATTGACAACATGCAAAACCTTTTTCTGGTTTTCACAATTGTTGACTATATGATGAGTTTATAATGTTTCCATTATGCAAAGCACTTTGAACTACCTTGTAGCTGATATGTACTATGCAAATAAATTTGATCAAAACAAAACAAACATTTTTATTTATTTAAAAGGTAGACATTTTTCTTGTTTTGGGTCAGCAAGTACCAAATCTTTTTCTATTTACTAAAAAAAAAAAAAAAAAAAAAAATTTTTTTAGAGAATCTTTTTATATTTTCTCTAAAGTTATAAGTTTACATTAATATTTGGAAAATTGACAAAGCACAGCATCATCATTTTGTATTCTGTAGATAATTCACATTTTTCCCTATTTTTGACAAGGGTCCTCACCTCTCTGGTAGTTTTATGTTTTCACATACAAATTCTATATTTATAGTTTATTTGTTTACAGCCTCCTCTGACCTGCCCTCGATCCAGCATACAACCCACCTGATACAAAAACTCCATTATAAAACAAGTTGTGTTGATATTCCCACCTCTCTCACTTTGTCTGCATATATAAATATATAAATGTCTCCAAACATCACGACAGCAAAGTCGCAAACAGAAATAGGGAGGCAGGGGAGCTATATTACATTCTGGCTCGCTCTGACACGGCGCTGTGGCGTGCCGTCCTCATGTAAGCCAGGAGCTGCAGGAAAGGATGTGGGGCACAAAATCAATTTCCTTTGTTGCCTCATCCGCACCGGCTGCTCCTCTCGACCCAGTGAAAATTTAATTCACCCGAGCCACGACTCTTCAATTAAATAAAACTCCACAAAAAGTGTTTTACTATACATGACCTCGCTCGATCATTTCCAAAAGGAGATTATCTACGGAAGAGACTTCTTGACAATAATTGGAAAAAAAAAAATACTTTATCCTCCTTTCAAAAGCTTATTGTTTGAGAAAAATCAGCTCACAGGAGACGAAGACATTTCTCATAAATGTGGACTGGATATTTAGAAGTCTGAAACAGCAAAAAGGCAGAAAATATTGTGAAAAGTCACAAGAAACTCCTCTGAAATATTAATAATAATAAAAAAAAATATCAAAGAATAGAAACTGTAAAAATATAATACAGTGAAAAATATTTCCCCCTTACACTTATTTTCATGTGTGAGCAAGCTGTAATATCTGCAGGAATGACAGCGGAGATGAAAATGAAACTGAGTGAGTGGCGGCAAAGGTGTAAATGAAAACTTGACAACTACATTGTAAGAGCCCCGTCTCAATTCTCCTGCAGCTCCGGATGTCTTTGTTCCACCTCTGACCCTCTGCAGGGACTCCTACATGCCGCAGAGCTCCACAGGATGATGATGAGGGGGAAGAAGATGACAGCGCTCTAATGTGCTTGCTGTCACAGAAACCACTCGACTTTCTGATAGACAGGAAAAGTGGACAGAAATGAGAATGGACAGATTGACAACTAAGGCTGCAAGGAAAGAAAATTGCACGCTAATAGCAAAACGTTTAAATTCAAGAAAATAGACATTTTGATTTGAGAATGCTGTTCTTTTCTATTCATAGATTTCCAGGGTTGCTTTACATTTCTTTGAGTTAAATAATGGTCAGAAATAACTACAAATCCATGCCAGGCTAGCAGACCAGTAGATGTAGATGGCACTCAGTTATTAAACATGTATTTATTTTTTTACATTACAATCCCATCTTAATTGGCATATTAAATTAGGTATTTCCCAGACAGTAACTTCTGATGCAAAAACGTTATTTTTTTTAAAATGGAATTCTATGGAGCAATATAAAGTAGACAGTATCTGCAGCAGACAATGGAAAGAGATCACCCCTCTTTCCTCATTTATCAAAAATAATTCAACTTCACCTGCATTAGAGATTGTCAAGTTAGATCTATAAAAATCAGAATGCGTTTCATTTTATTGTAGCCACCCAATTCTTCTCGATTAAGATCTTTTTAACTACTCCTACTACTTCTTAAATCAAATTTTTCCCTAATATTGTGCCCAACGATCTTTGAATAACCTGTCATAAAAAAGTACATTGCAAGACAAATAAAAGAGCTCTTTTCTTTCCTGGATGTTTCTCTCCATAGTTTTATCATTTTATTTAAGTATTAGGCAAATCAACCAGCATGTAGTGGAAGACAAATTAAATATGCTGTGGCTTTTCTTGTCTGTTTTCTCTTCCCTTCTCAAGTCAAAATGACCGTCAGGTTCCAGAACATGGTTAATATTTTGTCTATTGCAAACAGTGGCAGTCTGACTAATTCTCACAAGTTTAGCTCTGGATATAATTTGCATGTCTATAAAGGAACAGGCATGAATTCCACATAAAGCATGCATGTTGTCTCTTTTTGATATAACGAGTCTTGGAGCAGATTTTATCGTTGAGGTTTAAACCGATGCAAAACATTTTGTAAGTATATATGACAAAATATGAACATTAAAGAATGGGTAAACATTAGCTGAGCTACTTTAGCAACTGATAATTAGTCTCACATCAACAAATCTCATCAGTAACGTTCACGGTCAGTGATATGTTACAAACTGGCGTAACCAAGCTAATAATTTGATGCTGTCTGTGCTGCTGTCAGGATCACTGTGTTCACAGGTCCACATAGATGTGTGGACCTCTGAGGCGCAGTGTGAATCAGTAATCCTCTTCTTGACCTTACACACCTCCTGCTGTTTGAACAGCCCCACCTCAGAGCCACTGGTAAATGTTAGCATTAGCATTTTGGCATTTCCACTGTTTGAGCATTTTGCATGATGTGGTTTGTGTTGTGCAGCAGTTCAATTCGGATACTCCAAGAAAATAAGAGGGAGAAAGTAGAAAACACTAGACGAAGAGTATAGGAGTAGAAATCTAAGATGTCAAGAACATCCTTAGTGGATATTCTGAACATGCTGCCTGCCCTTTACAGGGGGTCAAAAGCTCACTTTTCACTGATCTCATTACAGTCAGTGGCATTTCATTAGCAAGGATCTATCATAAAGCACCATTATCTCTCCATCAGATTGTCTGTTTTTTATAGCCTCCCAGGCCTGCTATGAATGATGGCTAATAAAATCCTGAAGCTCTGGTTGTCAAACGTGAGGAAGGTGGAGGGAAGAACAAGATGTGATGAAAGAAGAGGGAGACAAAGAAGAGAATTTTAAAGTTTAAAAAAGATATGAGAACCAAAGAGAAAGTGTTGCCATTTTTGGTAATGATGGTCTAAATCTTCCCTCCATTTTCGATGGAGTCGTCAGGAATCTAACTTCAAATAAAGCTGCACGCCTTAACTTTCAGTTCTGCACAACAATAATGAAACTTACTGGTTCATTCCCACCTACTTCCACTCATTTTGAGTTTATGATTGAGCTAAATTAGCATCTTCTGCAACATGAGCAGCACTTGGACTGCTGTGTGACCTATGTAGGTGTAATAGGACTTTACCATCCTCCAAGTCCGAGGAGCTCATAAATAGTCAAACCAACAGCAGTAATTAGCTCAATTTACCAAAAAAAAAAAAAAAAAAACTGTTTCCAAGCCTAAATAATGGATTCTCCTGCTGTGATCTTTTGGACTTGAAGCAGACGCTTGATGTTTAAATGGGCTGTAAGCTGTCTGCCTGATGAAGTCTGAACAATTCCAGCTTGTAATTTGCAGATGAAGATTTGTGAAGCTGAAAAGAGAAGATTTCATCTGAATTTGAGATATACTTTTGCAGGATTTGTGTGAAGAGTTGCCGGGTTGCTCAGTGTGCCGTCACAGACGGGCTGAAGAGGTTCTCAGCTGCCGGCTGTCAGATGAGTGACAGCTAATCTATGAAAGCTTTTGAAGTGAAAAGCACCAAAGCTTCATTACTCTGTAATATTTGCCTAAACGTTTCAAATGATGTTTTAGAGATTTTCAGACTAAATATTGAGAACGTGAAACTGTCAATATTTATTCAATAATCTTAAGTAAAATAATCAGATGTAGAATCATTAGAAATGACCTGAAAAGTAAAATCTAATTTGTTTATGCAGATATTTTTGAATGGATCTCTTGAAACATTCTTTTATCACAAGATTTTCAATATTTGAATGTTTGTATTTTTATTATTTCACTTTCTTACATTGTGTATTTTAATTAACTTTGTACACTTTGTGTATCCTGTAGCATTTCTGACGTTTTAATTATTTTCTTTACGTAAAGCACTTTGTAACATTTGTTTTAAAAGTTGCTGGACAAATAAAGTATTGTTATTAGTGACTCATTAAAAGATGGAGGAAGAACATCCCAAACACAATGGAACACATGGAAGAAGAATCTGGAACTAAAAATGGAGAAACAAATTAAAAATGGTTTCATTATTTTGATTTCTAGAAGCAGCAGTGGAAATCCACCAAGTAGACCACTACACTGCAGTTTTTAAAATGTTTTTTCACATCAAATGAGGTGTTTTTAAAAATAAATCACCTTGGAAAGGGCTTCAGATTTAGAAAAAATATATGAAACTATTCAAAGGTTGTAGAAAATGAATCTCGAAGGTGCATCTAAAGAAACTTTACCAGATCAAATAATCCATCTGTTAACTGATGATTTAATAAACAGAAGCTTTTTCTACAAAGGACCAGGTTGGTTTGGATAACCTGTTTCACTTCAATTATCCTTTAATGATTTAAATTTCTATAGCATCATAAGCTAATTCTTGACGCTTTCTTTTCAAATCGTTGAAATTTCTGCTCCTGTTTTCCAACAGTTGTAAAAGTGTGGCGCAATCATGTCATTCGTTTCCTGGAAATTGACAAATAATCATGTGACTCATTGGCACGTCCAAATAACAGTTCCTAGAAAGGCACAATTTAATTTAGGAAGTTTTATTCTTCTCTCAGTATATAAATTCTGGTCATTTATATGTACCACATCTTTATCACACTGTAACATTTAACAATAGCTTTCTAATGGTGTGTGTGTGTTTTAGAGTTTAAATAAATATTGAAAATATTATTTTCAACTGTCTATTTGATCAGTAAAAGTAGAATGTCCATTTGCACTGCTGACAGTGTGGAGGAGGGTTTGTTTCCATGTGAAATTTTTTATTTTCACCAGATTTCATAATTTTTTGAGTCCATCCTGAGCTCTGTATGTTTTTAGTTTTCTTGTCGTGAAAACAATGTAGTGTCTTCAAAATGCACCACTCTCAGAAAAGAGTCTCTGTTGCATATCAGGTGGATGTGATGTCATAGCTATATATTGGATTCAACAGTAAATTAGGCGATAATCTGAGAGAAAACTCAGAATTTCAGACTATCATTACACACACATCATGGAAACAAAGTCAAGAGGAAACCTCTTAGCAGAAAAAGCCGTGTGGCTTTTTACAAGATCTTAATTTTGTGTATAACATTTTAATTGTGGTGGGCATTAAATACCGTTCTTTCTGCAAGACCAAACAATTAAATCCATTAATTCTGAATAAAAGCACAGAAAATATTTTCCTAGTTTTGTCTGCTAAAACTTTTCAAACTAATAACTCCAGCATGTGCGTGATTTTGTTTTGATTAGAGTATTTGGAAGACCTTGAAAACGAGACCATAGGAAAGCAAGCATCGAGATCAGTTTGATGTTCTGGCTTAAGGTGATAGCTGGCCCTTCAGCTACTTCAGGCTTCCAAACATTGTTTAAGAAAAATATGGAGCTCATCTGTACATCAGCGTGCCAACAAGCTGCAGTACAACAGTCGATGCCTACGACGCAGGTACACACACACACACACACACGCACACTCACACACACACACACATGCAGACAG
>CAEGAD010022636.1:0-44555 GCA_903067055.1 Poeciliopsis paucimaculata
ATATATTGTGTGTGTGTTTATGTGTATTAAAATGAGCTCAATAATCTCCCTTTGCGTGATTTATTGTTTTTCTCTTTCTACGAAAAACTGGATGATAAATATCTGCAGTCTGGTGCTTTGTTCTCAGCTAGACTTTTTTTTTTGAAGGATAATTTTGTTTATTTGTTTATTCTGGATATTTAAAATATCTTCCAGTTCCAATATTACATTATCATTGTAATTTAAAGTTTATTTATCTTTGAGAACGTGGTCTTGCATTATTATGCCATTATTATTACGTTGCTTGCAAAGAGTCTCAAAATATCAAGATTATTCTTTATTGCAATAACTTGCTATAGTGATGGGCCCAGGTGCCCATTCTCTTTAATGTCTCATGTTGTCTCCGTTGATGTGGCTGTACTGGGTGCAAAGCTGCAAGAGAGTAATGATGTTTCATCACATATTAAGTTATGCAAAGAAAATATATGTCTGATAGTAAAAATGCGGTGTGTCTTTAAAGTGTAAGTACAAACGTTAAGTCTGGTAACCTGTGTAATAAACAACCACAACCAACCTTATCTCTTCAGACATTGTTCTGGTGGAGCAGGTGATCCTAAGGCCAGTCAGTAAGGACAGACAAATAGCACCACTGAGGAACTGCAGCGAAAAGTAGTTTCCATTTTGCAAACTATTTAACAATGTAAGCAAGCACGAAGTAAAGCTGCGGTGAGAGCTCACATTCCCCCGTTATCATCTGCATGGAATGTAATTATCCAGCCCAGGGAAAAAGTCATTTCAACAGGCTCTTCTTGGTAAAATACACACAGCTTTATTCTCACAGCTTTGACCATCAACTGTGGATAAAAGCAGCCTGGCTCTCAACAGACACGACTTACAAGGGTTTAAAAGAAGATTCCGAGTGAGCAAAACGTTTACTTATTTTTTAATCTACAAAACATTTCTAAATTTAAAGATAATATGTAAACAATAAAATGTGGCTATCACTGAAAAAACATAAATAAATAAAATATTCATTCCTAAGTGGTTAATATATCTGCAGTGAGGAATAGCATTTTATTGGAAGGTTCCGGTTCCATCTAACCTCACATTATTAAACAACTAAATCTATCAATTTAAAGTTAACTTTTTTATTTGTCACCCTGTGTATAATTACAGATTCTCCTGCTCTTAGTAATTATCCTTTATTTTCCACGGCAGAACATACACAGGATCTAATCTCTTGTGTCAAAGTCACACTGTGGGCATGAAGGTATCATTAGTATAATTATTATAATAGTATTTTATCATAAACCAGATAAAGACGACTGTGACTGATTTAGCAGCATCAGAATCTTTCTTCCAGAGATAATCACCGCAGATACACTGCAAACACAACAATGGAGCACAAATCAGGCAACAGCAGACAACTCAGACAACTTAGATTAAAGAGACTCATACTTTTCCCCACCACCTTACAAAGCATCATGTCAAAACTCTGCATCGCGCTTCAGTAGCTTGGGACAGGAAACGTGAAATTACAGGGCAGTAAATACACAGGAGAGTACATTTGATAAAACATTATACTGATTTCTGCTTAGCCACTCTGTTTCTTTCCCTGATTTTTACCATGCAGGAAGATATCCCTTCAACACATTCACAACAAAGATACCTTGTGCAACAACTATCAGAAGGTGCAACAACTATCAGCCCAAACACAATGTGAACTTTGTTTCTGAGACAAGGAACACACAAAAGTTGCAACTAAACACTATAATCCCTGTGAGAGTACTGAGAAAATCACACTTCCATCAATGTTTTACTTTAATTTGGACATTAGGACTGAATAATTCATTATTTTATGTGTGTATTTATTATCAGGTGAAAACTGTTGATAAACTGAATGATGATGCTCCCAGCATCAATAAGAGACTTAGCTGATTTGTATGGTATAGTTGCCATAGAAACTAGATGTGATTATTCTGAAAGAGTAGAACAGAGATGAAAAAAGAAGCAAAATTTAAAAATTTTGCACACTGCCTCCCCCTCAAGAGTTTAAATCCTGTTTGCGCACATGTTCAGAAAAAAACGATACATTTAAACATCTATTATTTTAAAAAACACACAAGCAATGAATAAACTAACATTTAAGAGTAATAATCATGTGAATTCCCAATATTAGATAAAGAAAATAAGAAAAGCTAAACAATCAAATAGTTTCAAGTTGGGCAAAATGTTTTTAAAAAATGACTTCTTCTAACCTTCTCTCAGCCTTGTGTATGTGCGTGTGTGTGCGTGTGTGTGTGTGTGCGTGTGGGCGTGTGTGTGTGTGTGTGGGTGTGTGTGGGTGCGTGTGGGGGTGCGTGTGCGGGTGTGTGTGTGTGATGAGCCTGTGTTGAGTGCTTGGTGTACATGTAGTGCTGCAGTTTGCTCACAGAATACTTTTATCATCCACGTGTGGAAAATACCCCAGATCTGTAGCTGCTGACCAAAACATGATGTATCACATGGACACCTGTATGTACCTTTGGGGAGCTGATGTTCACTATATGCATATCTCCATATTATTACCTATTTTTCTGTTTTTTTCTGTTTGTTGTTTCAGGTATTTTACAAATACGCACTGTGACAGTATTTAAATGCATTTTTGTTGTTGCTGTTTGTTTGATTTGTTAGATGATTTTAAAGAGAAGCTACATATGTCTCTACATATGAGTAGACAGGGGTCCAAGTGTTTTGACAAATGACTCCAGTGATCTGACTCCAAGGTAAACAAAAGGAGCAACATAAGAATTATAACAACTGAATTCTATCGTGGTAATTTTGATTCTGCAGACTGATTAAATCTTTCAAGGTTTTTGATACAGTCTGCAGTGTGAGAAATGGTGTTCCAGCATGTTGAACACGAAGGCATCATTTAACATCACTAATTAAAGTGAACATGTACACTGTGTTTTATGCAGAAAAGAGTCACAACATTTTCTCTCCATGACAGGAACTGGTCAACTGCTGTGTGTGTGAGTGTATGTGAATTGGTGCAGGCACACTCCAGCTGTTATGGACACAAGCAGCAGATGTGTTTCTAATAGCCATAAAATTGCATGAATTGGAATTAAAAAGATACATTTGCTTAATGGAAAGACAGCAGTTTAAAACAAACTCAAGCTTTCCACTAAAAGGTTTTCGCACTAGGATAAGGTGGCTTTTCAGTTGTATCGAAATTTGTCAGATATCTAATCAAATCCATTCAGCTGATTAGTGATGGCTGTTGTGTAAGATAATATCTTGCTTACACACTCTTCACACAGCCACCAACATTAAAGATGAACTATTAATTTAAAGACAGTCAGCTAATTTAGATTTTGCTGGAATTTGTGACTTTTGTGTTTATTTATTCAAGGCAGCACAAAATTCACTCCTGACCGAGATCTCTAATTTTGGCACTAATGCTTATGAAGGGCTTCCCCTGATAGATAGTGATATTTAGAATTTCAGTCAATGTCTTACAGTACATTTCTTTGACAAGAGTGTCAGTATTAAATATGGATAAAAAGAAAATGTTGCTACACTCACAGCTGCATTAATTGCAGCTGTGAGTATTTTATTGTCTTATAATACAGACAATAATTTGTCTGTATTATTATACAAAAGAGTTGGCAGAGATTGACGTCATTAAGAGGCATAAAAAGACGTGATCAGATCAATACTAATGCAGCTTCTTCTGAATTCTTATTTTTAGACGAAGTGCAAAATCTAATAATAATAATAATAACAATAATAATAATAATAATAATCATCATCATCATCATCATCATCATCATCATCATCATCATTTTAATTATTGTTTTACTTACCAAAAATAAATATATGGTAAGTAAAACACATTAGTATGCATCAAGCTTTACTTTATAATGGTTATTGTGTTTGCAAATTACTTTAAATCAAGTCATATGTCACCTTTGCATTTTTTGTACTTATTAATGACTATTGTGAGTCATACCAAAAATAATTAACAAGTTATTATTATGACATAGAATGCAACCAAATATTTACATTCAATGTCTCTGCAGGCACAACTTCCATCCCTTCATTTCTTGATCTGCCCCTTGAAAATCTTGAATTTTGATTAACTGTTAACCACATAAACATTTGGGAAAATTTGAAAAAGCAGGGTCGGTGGATGGGGAATAAGGAAGAAAACAGAAATTAGACTTGGGTTTTTTCTCTTTTGGTTACCATCTAAGAAATATAAACTAAAATTAATGAAGAGAATCCACAATCATGGAGGACGTTTCATAAAGTAATCATTTTTCTTCCTAAATATTAGTGTTCCTCAATGACCTAAACCTTACTTTTCTGTTTCTAAAATATATACTAATCAGTCAGCTCTTCAACATTTAGTGCAATGGATCTAGAAATACACAATAATTTGTTTCGAGCAAGTACCCTGCATTGAAAGGAAAACGCAAAATAACTTTGAAGTAGCAGAAGAGCAGAGCTTTCCTTTAAATTTTGTTATTATTTTTATATAGTTCCAATTCACAATAATCTCATCAACAATGCACTTTACAACTGAAACAAAAATCCAATTTATTGTATATTCAGGAGAGCATGTAGATTCAATCAAATTATGCAGCAAATGTGCTCTGAGTGAATCTGAGATGAGACCACTTGATGAGACAGCACAGAGCTTCACCAAGTCGCATCAAGGCCCATTCATAGCTTGACCGTTTACTTAGCCAAGGAGATCTGACCAGAGCAATCACTGCAGTTTGTCTACACCGGAAAGATCATGTCATGACTCACGCAAAGGTAAACTGCTAGGTGGCACATTTCAATTAGATAGTCATAAACGTAGAAACGACAGATCTGGAAAAGAAATTCATCTGCTTCAAGGGATGTATGAGTTGTGATAAACTGTGGACGCCACTTCGCTCAACATCCTTACAAGGATGAAAGTATTCCAACATTCTCCTACAACACAAGCTATTCGCTCCTCACAGTTGGTGCAATTTGCCTTTAAGGACTGAGATGGCAACTGTAATGTTGACTAGCCTGAGCATAGAGTAAACATTTCAGTAATCAGAATTATAGTGGACAGTGTTATTTTTCTGCATCCCTATGATTGGCACTAAATACCAATTATGTTTTTTGTGTTCATTAATTTTTTTTTTTTTTTTTTTTTTTTACCAATTATCAAAATGTAATTTTATAAAGTTAGAGCACATCTTCCTCACCACAAAACCCTTCACATCACTACCAACTCTCTATAAATTTTATTTCTTTTTATAAAAGCCAGTCTAATGTGACCATGATGTTCTCAGAGTTTTAATGGAATTAAATTGTAATATTAAAAAAGTTAATTGAAATTTTGTAAAAATGTGACATGTCATCTCCTGAGTAAAAATATGTATTGATGCGTCCTTTTTAATTATGCATTGCCAAATGTTTGTTCATATTAACTGTTATCGGGAGGCTTTTTCAAAAGTTGTGTTGGATGTGATTTATATTGAATAGTCCATTAAGAAAAAACTATGGATTTGAAAATCCTAAATTACAAGAAATGTACAAAACACAATAATAATCAAACCGCTTAATAGCACACAAAATTACAAAGTACCTTCCAATGTAAGACATAGTACCACTGCAGTAACCACCACTCCTTGCCACCAAACATACACTTGAAGAAGGCAACAGAAAAATAAGATAACGCCAAACTGAACTGGACCAAAGACTTTTCTGAAATCTAGTCAGATTTGTATTGCACCATCTTTGTGAATTTGCAAATGTCAACCTTATACAGTTTTCTCTGTTTTAGGTGAGCGTAAGCATGCTTGTGAAATGCTAAAGACTCACCCTCAACTCCTTGAAGAAGATGCAGCTGCGAGCCCATTCCACGATGGAGAAGAGGGTCTGATCTGCCATGCGGCACATCAGGCTGAAGGTGCTGGGCTTGTCAATCCGGCCCCTGCTGCTCTGCTCCTGCTGCAGATGAGCCACAATCTTGTTCTGCACCACCAACTCATCTGGGTCGCAGCGGAGCAACTCCAGCACCAGCGGTGGCAGGCTGGGCGGCTGTGGAGAGGCTGAGGGGTAGACCTCTGGGTAGGGGTATCCTGTGATGGACTCAGGGGAGCTGGTGTAGTCTGGGCACTCAGCTTTAATTGCCCTGTTGGGGAATGCTGTGTACTGGTACTGGGGAGTCAGGGGTACATGGGACTGCATGGCCATGCCCAGTGATGTAGGTCCATAGAGGTTGGCCTCGTAGTCTGTAGAGGTGATGGAGCTCGGGGTGGACGGCAGAAGATTTTTAGAGATGGTGGGCAGAGCATGTAGGGGGCCAGTAAAGCTGTAGTCAGTCTGCAGAGGGGAGGCTGGTGGGGGGGCCGAGGTCTCCAGCTTGAACCCGTTGGATCGTATCAAAGCCTTTTTCTGCTGCTTCAAGGCCCTGTCTCTCTTGTACATGGGGCCAAACTTGTTCCTCCCCCCACGCATGCGATCTGCACGCACAGCTATCACACAAGACACAAGAGATGAAAATAGACTTCTAGGTAAAGCCATTTTTACCTAGAATGGCTTTAAAATGGCTCTACTTTTACAAACAGTTTTTGTAAAAGTAGAGCTTTTAAAGCTCAGCTGGAACCAACAAAAAGAAGCTAACTGAAAGCTCTTGTTTCAGCTACATCTAGTGTTATTCTCATGGAGTAAATGACAGACATGATGGTCTTCCTCGCTTCCCTTTTAGGGATAAGAAGAATCCCCTTAGACTCTGTGAGCAGCTCTACTCCTTCTTCCCTGGGGAGTCTCCAGAGTTTTATCAGCAAGTAAAAGAATGTGTGGTTTTTTTTCTGCTACGGAAGCAGGTGCTTTCCTTTGGACTGCTGTCTGGGAATTAATCTCATCCAATGTGTCTTGTGTGTGTGGGTGTGTGTGTGTGTGTGTGTAGGATGTAACTAAAGCCACCAGGCAACAAGAAGGAAATAATTTAGGTCACAAAACCACAAAGCTAAAATTAATTTAAAATATCACAAACTGGACGATGGAATTACATCACTGGACTTATTCTTGTAATTGTATTTTTCTAGTAACAATAAATAGTAAAAATAGGAACATCATTTTCTTTTCTTATTTTTTTCTTATTTTTCTATTATTATTATTATTATTAGTATTATTATTATTGAGGGCAGTAAATATGGACATACCTTCAAGGCGCATCCCGACGTTGAGGCATTTCTGGAAGCGGCAGAACGGACACCTCTTCCTCTGGGTCTTGTCTATCTTACACTCCTGGTTTTCCGCACATGTGTACCTCTTGTTGTTCTGCACCGTCCGCTTGAAGAAGCCCTGAACACATTGACGGAGCACGAGGACGAGAGGAAGAGACGGCAGAAGAAATGAAGCGCTGGGCCCCAAACGGCATGACGGTCAAAAAAATAGCTCCACATATTAAGCGTTCCAGACGTGTTCTATTTTATTTTATTTATTTATTTATTTATTTATTTATTTATTTATTTTTCGTTTACTTTAAAGCAAAATTGGTTAATTAAGAAACGAGACGGAGTCGCACTTTAAAGATGTGCGTGCAGGATGTGAAGGGGGTTTCATGTTTCATCATATCTGCCGGCAGTGAATCTGAACGAGCATTTAGAGCCCAGCTCAGTGCGGACCGGGCCGCGGCTGACAGCGGGAGCTGTCGAGCTGTCCTACCTTGCAGCTTTCGCAGGTGAGCAGGCCGTAGTGATATCCGGACACTTTGTCTCCACACACAGGACACAGCTCTTCCAGGTCGTCATCGTATGTGTATTCCATCACCTTCAAAGTCACGCCTGGATTACCGCAAGCACACATACAAAGAAAATCATGATGGCCAAGATGAAAAAGAATAAAATAAAACACACACACACACACATAACATATATATATATATATATATATATATATATATATATATATATATATAACCTAATCATGGCCTACTGTAGCGTTATGTTTTATTTATAATTACTATTTTTTTAACCTAATTCAACGATCTAGGTGGGTTTTCAATTTTTGACTTATAATTTTAACACAAGTAAAAAAAAAACAACACTTAATTCATAACTTAAATTGTTTGTAATATTTTTTTCGTTAACTCGAGCTTCATGCACACCACTGTGCTTTCACAGGTTACGCAATTACAGCATTTGTTTTCCCCCTATTTATTTCATTTTTAAGAAAGACTAATTTATTTTCTTTTACTAGTAATATTTTATATAATGCAAGCAGATTGTAAACACGGGCATTTCGATGGGGAGTTGTATGGATGCAGCTCTTCACTCCTTTAATAATACAGCCTGTAAATTCTTCTTTGTTTTAAACTGATTTCTAGTTATTATGACGGTTCTATACATTTTCAAGAAACATAGTTTATCACTGGGGCGAAATGAAGACGTTGCATTAAAAAAAAAACTAAAAACAACATTCATTCTTTTGACGTAATTTAACCTTTTTTCCCCACAACTTTCCGCCTGTTTTCGTCTCGGGTTAGCCAGGCTGTGGCTAACCCCGCTCGGTGTCCGGGCCAGCGCAGCGGGAACAGCCGTGTGTTAATGGTACCGCGGCCGAGGTATCGCTCGTTCAGATGTGACCGCTCCCCAGCACGCCGAAGACAATATGACAGATACGAAGATAAAAATGAAGGAAAAAGGAAAAGGCCAAGCTAAGCCAGCTGAGGGAAATGGGACAAACCAAGAGCAGCCGAGCAGGTGGAGCAACAGTCGGTATCGGAGAGCACGCGCTCCACAGGGCGGGCAGAGGAGCTTCAAAGAGCCGCCGCCGCTGCTGCTGCTGCCGCTGCTGCTGTTTGGCTCCAGTGGTTTGACAAATGACTAAGATAAACCAGTAAACTTCCAATCATTATTACTATCATTATTATTATCACTAGTATTGTTGTCGTTGTTATTGGTAGAAGTAATATTAATTGTAAAATGACGCTCAGAGTTTTATATGCAATATTCTTAAGTGTTTCTTAAATTATTTAATTCTCTACTTTCTATCCAAACATAACTATTAATATGTATTTTACTATATCCTTTTTTTACTCTACGTCTAGTGCATGTAAGTTTGTCATGTGCATTTTTGATTATTAATTTACTTTTTTGAAACTATTCTAGAATATGATAAATGATTATTTCCGTGATTATAATTCATCATGTTGCTACAATGTCTATCTATCTATCTATCTATCTATCTATCTATCTATCTATCTATCTATCTATCTATCTATCTATCTATCTATCTATCGTATTGTTTAGGTATTTTTATTTTAGAAACATCAATTGTTTTAACAATTACGTTCTACCCAGTCAGATCCTTGATTCTGAAAATTCCAATAGGCTACTTTGTTTATTTCATTTTTGAATTATTTTCCACTTTGTGTGTGAAAAAGTTCGATGTAATATTTTTAAAAATGACCTGAGCGATTTTAACTAAAGAATGGGAGACGTTGCTCCTATATCAGCCCGTCAGGCTGATGTAGTGGGACAGTAACCGAGCAGGAACACACTCCATCAAGGTGATGGCAGCCAGTAGAGAACATGCAGAGCAGGATATGGTCTTACCGTGAGCCTTGTCTCCCAGCATCTGAGCTACAGACAGCCGCCAGTCACAGAAGATTGTCTAATTACACCAAAGACTGAATGTACTGTGTGCTGCTGCAGCCTCTCATAGGCTGCTGAAGGGGGGGAAAGACCAAGATAACTCCAGGTGGACTCTGTCTAAACCTGTGCTGCTTTCGGAGCCGGTGTGTCCAACTGCAGTCTGTATGTGCGACGATGATCATTAACGAACACGGAGTGAAACTCCTTGGCTCTGATCGCTCTTTACTGCCCTTCCCTTACGGCCAAAGTTAAGTTCCTTTGCTGCCATTGGCTCACGCGGTGTCACGTGACGGATGCTCGCTGCCTCCTCAGAGAAAAATGCCTGGACAGGAGGAGCGGTGCGGTGCGGCGCGGCGCGGCGCAGCGCGGCGCGGCGCAGACGGAGGAGTCTCTCTCTCCACACACACGTTAGACTGTTGTTAGGCAGGCTTTTAACTGAGGAAATTAGCAGTCAAATTAGATGGTTACAGTGGGATTATAATGAATAATAACAATAATAATAATAATAATAATAATAATAATAATAATAATAATAATAATAATAATAGCAATAATAATAATAATAATATTTTTTTTTACAAACTACTGATTGATACAGTATAGGCCAATTCAGGCCAATGTGTGTGTTGTTGTTTTTTTAACTAGTCATTCAAACAATGGCGGCCTTCTGTTTGCTTCTATATTTATCTGCACTGTAAATCACTACATGTAGATGGAGCAGATTAATAATCATTTCTCTCTGACCGGACATTTTGCTTGGTAAGCGCGACTGATAGTTAAAGTGCCCATTGTTAGCTGAAGCAGGATGCAGCGTCAGGCCGCTGAGGGTCACTGCATGGAAACATGAACAAAGCAGCTTGGTCCTCAGCTCTTCAGATACCGTGGTGTGGCGTTGAGGTGGAGGAGCGGGGCCCGAATGGTGTTCTAAATTTAAAGACTGTTTTTCTGCGTGATCTCTGGAAGATTAAGATTTTTTTTTGCATTAACAGTCTTTCTTTCGATTTTGATAGCGTTCCTTTAATTGTCCATTATTATGATTATTATTATGATTATTATTATTATTATTATTATTATTATTATTATTATTTGCTTTAGCAGGCCTTATAAATCTCTGTTCAACAAGACCAAAAATCTCAGTGGTCTGACTTGTTGAATCCTAAAATAGTATCTTAGTCAAATTAAGACATGACAAATTTTTACTCATAGCGCAATAATTATTTAAATAACCGACATGATTTTTTATTTATTTTTTAGTTTTTAATTAAGATCCACCTCTGGTGGTTTGTTGAAGGGACGCGATCTCAACGGGGCTCCCCTAGTGGTGAGACAAGCTGGATCACTGAAGAATTCTGTTGAGGATGTTGTTATAGTACCCATTTAAAGCTGAATAAAATATGTGAACAGATGTATTTATAAAGTGACTGGACATAATAGATGAATACCAGATGAGCTGATCAGAGTAGATGTGATGATTTGATTCTGATGGGTCAAAAGTCAGTCAAGAATCTCTTGGGATGATCGCCAAAATAAGGGAGACGTGGGATGATTGAAACATGGGGAGCGTTGTGATGCCATTCCACCATTTATAGGGATAGATAAAAGTCACATGATTCAGTCCCCCTCAACACCGTAAGGTAGATATCTGGGCAGAAAGTTTTTGTGTTCCAATTTTATTGAGAAAAAAAGTGATTTAGAGATAAGAAAGTAATTTTTTTCACCAAAGGTAAATTTCGTTTGGTACTTGCACATTTGGAGCTACAATCACGTGACTGTGAGTTGAAAACATAGCTTTTCAATCTTCAATCTTAGCTGAGGATTTAATTTTCCTCAGCTAGTTTCAAAGCAGCTAGCTACTACAGCCAATACAGTTAGCCACACAATGGCTGACAGAAGTAGACATAATGTTACAAATAGACCTGTCGCAATAAGCAATAAATCCATTAATCGCCTGATAAATTAAAACAAGCTCACTAATTTCAATTTGCATGATTTCTCATTTTTCTCGTTTCTCTCTCTTTCTACCAAAAACTGGATGACAAGAGGCTTCATCCTGGTCCACTGGTCTCAACTAACCCATTTTTTGACAATTGCGTTTACATAGATTCACATAGATTCCATTCAACAAAACTTCTTAACATGACAGGCCTATTTACAAACCTGTCCTTAAGTATTTAACAGCACAAAATGATTGTACTCTTCATGTATTTCACAAAGATGACATCAGTCAAGAAAGTGATACATGCAGTTCTGTTACTTTATTACTGTAATTTAACAGAGATGGGAAAAGTTACTCCGGTAATTAAAGCTGAAGACCAAACTATTTTCACTAATAACAGAACAGCATCATCACTTTGCCAGGTCTGTATAATCCTGGTAAAACTGATCCACATCCATGGCAGGTAACAGCATGGATAACAAATCTTTTGTCACTCATTTAGTTTCAGATCAGACCAATATGCTTTTGTGTTGTCATTGTTGTTGTTGGGTTTTTTTTTTTTTTGGTGAATATGCAAATGAGTACTGTCCCCTTGTTCATGTGTGTGCTCTCTTGTATACACACATAAATTGAATGGAAGTTAAAATTACGGCACATCAAAAACAGTGACAGATATTTTTCTGGGTTGTTCTATTTCTCATCTGTTGTAAAATGTAATCCACAATATGGCTTCTGTTTTTACTTCTTTTTTTTTTTGTTGGTCTTATTGTTACAACTCACTTCAGCTTGTATTGCAACGTAACGATCCCAGTACTGGAGTAAGTTGTGACAGATGAAGTCTGTATCTTTGACATTAACTCAAAGTTTGTGATATACTTAACGGGTTTTCAGTCAGTACCATTTGTAGTAAACACACATGGGTATTTTGCATAACAGTTTGAGAAGTCTATCTCCAAAACTCAAGATAGACTGAAGAAAAAAGTTTTACAATCTCGGTCTCCACTACTTTTGAAAATGATTATTACTCTTTCAGGATGTTGACCATAATCACTAAAATAGATTTTTTTAAAACCTGTGTCAAAAGTAAATTAAAGGAAGGAAGGTAATTTGCTGTTAACAAGCTCCTGTTTGATCGCAATATTTTTTCAAGGTCAAGCAGTCAAAGATGAAGTCATGAGTTGTAGTAGTTTTCTGGTCAACAGCCAGAATGTTTAAGAACCATTAACCTGAACAAAAGTATCTCCGTTGAGATACTGAGAGTATTCTTGTAATATCCAGAGTATCTCCACTGCTATAGGTGTGGGGGCATGGTTCCAGTCTACACTGGTTACTATCTATCCAAATTACTCCAAGCAGGGGGGCAGTGGGCCAACAGGATCATGAATGTCAGGCCCATTCAGAAACATGGGGTCCACAAAGATCAACCCAACATATGAGCTGTTGTAGCGCAGACTGGTAAAGAAGGTTCTGTCAGAAAGGTGTCAGGACAGTTTACTGGGTATGTGGACTAGCTTTGGACTACAAAGATCACCCATAATGAAAGAACCAACAACATAAAGAAATGGGGCAGTAAGTACAAGAACCAGATCTCAGAGCAATGGAAGAAGGTGGTATTGTCCAATTAATCTCAGTTTCCAATAAATTGCTTGTTTGGTCAGATGCTTTCCTGACCAAACATGGTTTTGACAGGAAAAACTATGTGTTTTGATGCTTTGGGCAATATTCTGCTAGAAAACATTAGATTCCTACCATCAATGTTGAAGTTTCTTGACACATATTAAAAAAGCTAATTCGAGACCCTATATATTCTCTCATGGAAACAGTATCACCTGAAAGTGGTGGCCTCTTTCAGCAGCTGTAAAGTAAAGATACTTCTGAAATAGTTTGAGGAGGGTAAATGTTGGAGTAGTTCACTTGGCCTCCAGTTTCCCCAAATCTTTCCAATCAAGCATCTGTGGGATGAGTCTGATTCATGAAGGTTTCACCTCACAAGCTGCAGAACTCAAAGTCTCTGGTGCCAGATAAAACAGCACTCCTTCAGAGGTCGTTGTACATAGCTTGATGGGCTAGGACTGTTTTTTTCAGCAATAGAGGTACCAACAAAATGCTAGGCAGGTGGTGATAAGGTTATGTCTGGCCAGTGTGGTTTTTTTATAAAGTCTTAATGTGATGTAATGGAAATGTTCAAACAAGTGTAGTCCAAAGCTCATTAAGCCCGGCACATCACACAATCTGCTTGTGAAGTGTTTGCTCAGCAAAGGGTCTATGGGCAGAAGACAGCTCCTATTTATCACTATGTTTCACCCCTGACCTCCCAGAGTCACAGTTTGGTCCTCGATCAGCCTACAAGTGCTCCTACAAATATTAGGGAGCACAGGGGCAGAAAGCACGGCCCTGCCCCAGGGGGTGGGTGGCGGGTGACGACTTCAGACTATCTCCTGTTTGTCTCCAGCATGATTTTGTTTTGCAAGTGTGCTGTGGCTACTGCTCAGCACAGACCTGCATCAGACAAGCGCTGTCTCTGTCTCCCAGATATATTTGTACAATAAATAAAGGGGAAGGGCTACAGCCAGGCTGCTGTTTTGACTTCATCATTTATAATTTGTGCAGTTTATTCCCCTCACCCCTCTCTACACACACCCACAGAGATTTTCTGCTGGAGTGGCAGGATCTTTGTGGATAAAAGCAGATAGCGGTGCAATCACTCTGGGTGAAAGCTACAGGAAGATGAGTTGCGGTGTTTAAAGATAACTTGAGAGATTTCAGATTGTGGGTTAGTTAATATATCATTGCTCATCAGGGACCAGAACTGCAGAGTTCCTGGAGGTTGTCTTACTGGGAGAAACATTGATAGACAAACTAATCTAGAAATAAAAACAGAACAACTGTATAAAAAAAAAAAGGATGAAGTTGGATAATTTCAAAAAGGGTCGTTTCAGTGCAGAATACATCCTGGTATGACAGAACAGAGGAGGTGAAAACATTGGTTGGGGATATTCAGGACCAGCCCATGATTACAAGGGGCCATAATTTAAGTTGGGGCCCCTTTTTTCAGTGAGCAGTGAGCACCCACCAGAATGCCTCCTAAATGTTCTAGGTTGATTTATGTAAGCAGGGCCTTAAACACAAATAATTTAATTGATTGATCATCAAATTATCTGTTTCACATCATTAAATTAAAAATAGCAGTAAGTATCATTCCTCAGAGCAATGTTATTTATTGAAGAACCGCAGGGCAGACAGACCTCACCACCATCACCATGGAGAAGAGATTCCCTACCAACCTATGGGTTGTAGTGGGGTAATGGTGGCAATGGTGGTAGGAGTTTGTGTTGCAATGGTAGGTTGCTGGTTTGATATTTGTCCTACACACCTCTGTTGTTGTGTCCTTGGGCAAATGGCTACAATTCAGTACCTTCCTATCATCAGCACGTCAATGTGTACATGAATGGGAATGACTGATTTTAATACAAAGCATCTGTGAGTGTCCTTAAAAGTGCTATGTAACTCTGATGTAATTTCATAAATATAAGTGTGTAAAATTATAGCAAACTTAAAAGATTATTTTCAGGATACTTCAACGCCTACTTTTGTTAACTAAAATTGAGGTTTACTTTTAGAAAACTAATAGCATAGATCACTTTCAGTATACTCAGCATACTTCAAAGTGCACTTTCTAAAAGTAAAAGTTTGAAGATTTAGTACAAGTAAACTTACAGTCACATAGTCTACAGAAGAACAATTTAGATACAGTTCAAACTATATTTTCACAAAACTAAACTGGGCCAATTTAGTCCCAAGAAAGCATACTTGCTAAGTGTATACATGGGGGAATAGACTTTTCTATACTTGAGTATACTTAATGACATGTACTTGAGCTATGCTTCTTTGTGGGAAGGGTTCTGAAAACTAAACTAGGTCAATTTAGTTTTGAGTTCAAAACTAACTTGGAGAACCATCATAGGAGAACCAATTCAATTCTCTTGGTAAAAACATCTATTTTCCTCATCTCCCCACCTTGCTCTATTTATGTCAGTTCACCAGTTTCTCCACACTGATTCCCATTTCTCCTCTTGCTTGTTCTCGGTTCTTAAGTTATTATATCCTCGCTACCTCACCTGTCTGCATTTGGTTCCTTATCATTACAACCATGATATATCAATGCTCCGTTTAATACATGAATTCAAATTACATTTTCTTAGTGAAAATTCTACCATATCACACGACTTGTGTGACGAAACACTGAGGTGGATGCAGGAAGTGTCTCAGGAAGATGCATAAAGAGTTTTTAAATTAAAGGTTTTCTTGGAGAAAATGAAAGGATGAGATTGCTTACAAGTTTTTTTTGTTTTTTTTGTTTTTATATTCTGACATAATTCTGAAACTTATTACATTTACTGTAGCCTACCTGCATTACTAACTTATTTGGAAACAATGTTGCAACATTATTCCTGCAGTCACATGCTGTTCTTAAAGTCTTAAGGAATGCCTTAAAACTTTAAAAATGGTCAGGATGCAGAGCTCTGTTAACTCCTGGTTGCCAACAGAGAAGGCATTTTGTGTTCCTGGTGACAAAAACCTTTCACCAGCCACAGAAAATACTCATTCAAAATAAAATGCCATGTATCAATATACTTTTTCCAATATTTTTGATGAATCTGTTTCTTCAACTACATTGACCAGATAACAAACAATGATTTATTTAAAACATTTACATGCCACTCGGGCTCCGAGTGCTAAGGCTAAACCCCGGACCCAGGTTTGAATCCAGGCCGCGTACAGCCTGGATTCAACCTTAACCATAACCCTAACCCTTATGGTTCAAAGTTAATTCACATCCTATAATTCGGTTTTCTGACTTGTGGTCTATGATGTCCATATAATGAAACCATCATACTATATTGCAGCTTCATGTTGATTCCCTCCTCAATCACACATAGTTGAGAGCACTGATAAGGAAGAGAGCTTTCAAATGTATTTCTGAGTTAATGTATTCTGACCCATTCCAAAAACGTAATGGGTCAAAACAAAGTTGTTTTATTTCAGGAACTAAAGTGAAACACATTATTAATTCTTCTCAGACTAATATTTCCAAGCCTTTATTACCTTTAATTTAGAAGATTTGCTGCTTACAGCCAATAAAAAAAAATTGCTTCTAAGATTAAATGTTACATCCGACCAACAATAAAACATTTTTAACACAGAAATGTGAACTGAATGAAATTTGTAATATGTAATCAGTTTGTTTGTTTTTTTACACGATACTTTTAATCTGACAAAGGAGCCTGATCAGAACACATTGTGTTGAATTCTGTACGAGTGTACATGATTGTTAGGGTAGTCCCCCATGAGACAGCTTGTTACTCAAAGTTAAAAACACTGGCAGGCCAAAAAAAATGAATGAATCATGGCAGGACAGGCCAGTGACTGAACATGAACCATTGTTCAGTTTTATTAAAAAATCACTCTGACAGCAGCCAGTGAAGCTACTTAATACAACCAAACACTGTTTTATGTTTTTTACAATCATAAACCATCAGTGTCACAATTTCAACTTCAACCTTTATTTGTGGCTAATCCGGTTGTGCTCAGTAGTTCAGCATGCACCATAAAGGAGTAATGCATCACTTTATCTCTCTGTAACTGAAGCAGGATACAGAGATTCTGCTCTAACCATCCAAATGTTCAGTGTCCTCACGTTTGTCCTTGACAAAGCCAGGGCACAACTACAAAAAGCACTTGGAAAAGGGAAATTAATGAGAATGACTACAATAGCATTGAGAGAAAGCAAGCTTGGCAGGGGGTTTTCCTCAGAGTCATCCAGCAAGGTCATACAAAAAAAAAAAAAAAAAAAAAAAACGTGTTCCTCTGATCCCTGTAGCACCCTGCCTTTCAAAACTACTCAAGGCTAACATGTACAAGACTTGCACTGAATGGTGGATTCCTTGAAGAGGGTCATAAATCATTGCTGTGGATGGGCTCTGATGGGCACATGCCCCCTGATGGTCAGTGGGAAGCGTTGCTTGGTAAAATGTAATGTGCCTAAATTTTTCCCTTCAAAGACGTTAATCATAACTATTACCTAATGAAGTGACAGGAGGAAACTTTTTCATTCCATTTTGAACAATTAGACATGAAATTGTGGTTACTGCAGCAAAACAGCAGACAGTTTGCCATTATGGTACACACTCTGTGTTGCAAATGTATTCACCTTTTCCACATTTTGACAGTTTAAAACCACAAACCTAATGTATTTTATCAAGATTTAATATTAGAGACCAACACAAAGTGATGCATAAGTAGGAAGTTGGGGAAAGGATAGATGACTTTTCAGAAATAATAATCAGAAGGTGTGGGATCTATACCTGTCGTCAGTCTTTCTCACCCTGATGCCGTAAAGAAAGTCCATCTGTGTTTTGTTTCATCTTAACAAATAACTCTTCTCTGTGTGAGATGAGCTGCTGTCAGTCTTGTGTTTATTTTTTGCAACTTAAAATCAGAGAACACTGGTGTGCAGCTCTATTTAGTCAACACTGTGTAGAACTACTTGTTGCACAAAGTACCAGCTACAAATTTTGCACTGACATCTTTGTCCATCTTCTTTGTATGTTAGAAGAAACTCAGACTGGATGTGGAGGGATTCTGCCACAGATTCTGCCACATCAATCTGCTTTGATGTAAACCAATAAAAGTCTCAAGTCTTTTACGTCCTCTGACTGATTATCTTCCAGAATGGTCTTCACGTTGACTCTGAACTGGGGGACTGTAATCATGACGTTTTGAATGAGTTCAGTTTTATTCTCTGAGCAGAGAGAATAAAACTGTTTTTATCACATGTTTGTTGTGTTTTCTTCTTTCTACTCTTCTACGTACACAGTCAAACGTTGTCCTGATTGACAGCGGCAGAAGCTTGTCATGTCGCCAGTGGGTTGCCGGTTCAAATCCCCACTCTGTCTGTCAGAGCGGTGATCAGACTGTCCCAGGTCAGCTGCAGAAATGAATCAACGAATCAACCAGGAATTCTTACACAATTCTGCTCAGTTTTCATTTCCCTTCAGTGCTCCATCTGTACTTCCTCCCACTGAAATGGATTTCTCTGGTAAAATTTCGACTGGGCCAATCGGAGTACAGACGGAGAAGTTTCTGCAATGTCTTCAGTGGTGGGAAGTAGCGAAGTACAAATACTTTGTCGCTGGACTTGAGTACAATTTTCATGTATCTGTACTTTACTTACAGGCTCCTGACGCCTGGAGTTGTGCACCCCGTTCTAAAGAAAACTATCTATTCTTGCTGTTACCTAATTTACTTAATGAATGATACATTCAGATTAAAATCCCGTAGGATTCAATTTCTGGATTTGGAGTTTAATTCTATGAAACTTGATTTAATGTAAAAATTGTCCTGGCAACCACCGGGCCACCATATGTATCTGAACCCCTGAGTGTTGAAATTGAGTTCTTTCGAGTGAAGGTCATTTTATAAACTGTTCACTAATTTAAGTCTTAAGTAAAACTGCTCATTTTTTTGGAGTTGTTTTCAGTTAATCTGCACTAATGCTTTGGCTCAGTGATAAGAGGATGTTAGTAATGAAAAAAAAAAAAAAAACTGACAGCCCAAACTCAGTCCCATCAGAACTTTACTATAAATGTGTTTACGGTGTGTGAAACCGAGGGGCCAAACACTGTCCAACCTCCCCAGGTGACCCTTGACCTGTTTCAGTGTTTGGAGAAAGTTTTGTCTACATTTCTTAGGTGAACTTGGAAATACGAACCAAACCTCAGTGGCCTTGTTAATTCTTTTCTGCTCAACACGTATTAGCATGTATAATCACTATTTGTGTTTAACATATTTTATTTATTTGTTTTACTTTTTAGCTGCGTGTTGCTGGACAAACTTACGTGGACACCAGATGTTCAAGTGTAGATTTATGCCAGAGTCACATTCAGTTTCAAGGCCGCAGTGGGCTGGCTGCTAATTAGCTGTCATGAAAGAGGCCTTCACAAACCTGCAGATATCTGACTGAAATCCGAGCAAAACAACAGGAAGTGAAAAGCTACTCTGAATGCATTTAGTTTCCTAACAGAGCGACAAAATGTGAACTCAATTAAAGCACATTGAGCTGATGTGTTCCCTTAACCTCTCAGGGGTGTCGGTTCAGATGCCACCTCAATAACTATGTTCTCACCGAGTTCATTCAGACATGATGCAGGGATTCAGAATGTATAAGTCGGTGCGTGTTTCTCTTTCAGGCAGAAGACAGCATGTCGCTGCAGTGAAGCCCCCATGAATGTGTCATTTCTGCCTATTAAATGATTTTTAATGCAATGCAAACACAAAGAGACTGAAAAGTTTCTCACATCGTGGTGGAGTTAAAGTCCTGTGAGGACGAATACAAGAGCAACTGTTACTACAGCAACAGCAATTTCCACAGAGATTGTAGTTCAAATAAGTTTATGGCAATATCTTAAAGGGGCAGCATTATATATTTTCAAGGCAATTTTAGAGCACAATCAAGTAACTATTTTTATTTCAGTTGCTACAGAAATGTTGTATGTATCAAATATAACATCAAAGAAATTTGACTTCATAATTTAACTCCACCAAATTGGGTCTCTGTCTCTTTAAAAACTCCAGCTCTTTCTGAAACTCCACCTTCAGGAAGTCATCACAACAGGGCTCCTCTATTAACCCTTTAACAACGTTATTGCTCTGAGAAGTAGCTCCGACAATGAGCCCAGCTGATGAGCAGGTGCACCAGGTGTTTGCTGATTGCTGCTAGCTAGTCTGAAGGATCTAATTAAGGGAGTAGCTGGGGAGGTGCTGCTCTGTGAGGTGGAAACTTGGAAGCCGAAGCGCTGCACAGGATCTGTGTGGAAAAGGCAGCGCTCTGTTATACAAAGCATTTAGACATCCCAGAATGGTTGCTATGGAGATTAAAGGATTTCTCAAACATCTGCAGTGTTTGAGAAGGGAACAACACTCATCAAAAGGACAAAGTAACAGGAATGTGATACTGTGTGTACATGTTTTGTTCTTACTTTATATTCCTTAACATTGCTCTGTGGTATAAGAGATGTTTTGACCTAGGTGTGTTTCCATGACAGCTCGGATCTCCTCTTGTCGCCTGTGTGTTTATGGTTTTATTGTTTTTATTAATATGTTTGTGATCACTTACAGCCAACAAGATCTTTTCCACATTGGATGAGTTGCTGTTTTTTAAATTACATTGTGCTTTCTTGCACAATGACAAAGAAGTTCTGATTCTGATTCCCCCTCCTACTCTCTCTCCCTCTTTCCTGTCATTTTATTGTGAAAGGTCCCGACCAGCAAAAATAAACTCAACTACACATTTGAGCCTATTTCCATAATCCATCAAAAATACCAAACAGTCAGGAGAAAAAAGAACTGACATGCATTGATAAAAACAATTTTGAAATAGTATGTCTACATGTACTGAATGAAAATAAGGGGGCTTCATATTAGGGTATTGGCAAAAGGACAATTTCACCAGGAACCATTAAGATATTTACATACAGTACATGAACAAACACAAGCACTTCCCTCACTGAGATACAATCAGGCTAAACGCTTCTAGTTCAGATTCCCGACATCTTACTACATGTCAGAATATTGACAGTTGAGGTCACTCAGAGAGGAAGAAGCGTCTTCAATACCATCTCAGATTACACAACACGATGTCCTGTGGTCCCATGAACCTAAAAAGAAATTTAGATTTAAAGCTGAAAAAAGGGAGAAGTTTGAGTTGAATTTTAGATTTCACCGAAACATTTTTTTTTTTTAGCTGCAGTGCAAAAGAAAATGTCTTATTAGATGTAGACCATTGGCTAGAGCCCTGGAGTATCACCATGAACGGGTCGGATGAGTTCTTTCAGGTCTGAGGCCTCGAATGAGTTGAAACGTAGAACAGACCCATATTTGCAGGCCGGTGCTGATTGGAAGAAGTGCGTGTGGAGGGGTGGGGGGAGCTGTAGTGGAGGCCCGGCAGAAATGTGAAGGAACAAGGTTATGGCCCTCTTGGAAGTGTGTCAGTTGGCAACCGGTCAGGAATGGCGGCTGCTGTCCCTTTATCAGCGTCTAGGTCGCAGGTTGTCAGGGTCAAGGGGAGCGAGATGAGAGAGAGATGGGGGAGATGGGGGCCAGAGGAGGACCACACCTGGTGAAGGCACGCTTCTGGAGCGTGCTGGACCATGCGCGCTCTGTTAACACGAGCCAGGAGCCGGCAGAAAAGGGAGCGCTTAGGCCGGGCTGCACAGCCAGTTCTGGCCTTGACATGACTGACGTAGATACAGACGGCCAACACCAAACTGAGCTGGGTGGAGGGCTTGGACTTCACCTTCTGAAACATCTTCATCTCGTTTGGGACTGACTTCAATTGTATGGACAGTCTGACACCGTCAGGAGTGATGCCTCCTTTAAGCTTCAGGGCTTTATGCATTTTTTCAGTTTGTACTTAGTTCTGCACAAACTTACAGTTTTGGCTTCATCTTTGTGTAGGAATATTCGATTTAGTTTATTTCTATAATGACAATTCACAACAGATATCCTCCTGAGGAACTTTGCAACAAAATACACAAAAACAAATCAATCACACATACATTCATATTTTAATTGTAGCAGAGGGTGTGTGTATGCACTTTAAGCATTTGCAAACAATAAGAGAAATATCAGTAAAATATATTTTACAGGAGGACTTTAATTTAATGTCATTTTTAGAGAAATTAAAATCATTTTAACATGTGGAAAATGTCAAATTATATCATAATAGCTATGATATAATTTATATCGCTCTCTATTATATCTTTTACAATGGAATTGCTGGGTGACAGTTTAATGGCAGGATGAATGATGCAAACCCTCTAATTACTGCTTCAATAGAACCTGCTGAGACGTATCCGGTCTCCAGAACGACGTGGAAAACCTCTGGGACGGGAGGAAGAAAAGCCTGACAGCCTGAAGAATGAATAAAAATATCCACCTCCAACAAAGAACGAGACAAATAGACCTCTGAACAAATCAAATTTAAATCACACTTTTTAGATTTTTTGTATAAAAAATGAAAAAAAAAAAAAAAATTTATAATTCCATTCTTTTTTTGTGTTTTTTTATCTCATAAAAATCCCAACTAAACACACTGATGTTTGTGGTCTTCTCAAGACAACATCTGGAAAAGTACAAGGAGTCTGAATATTATGCATATTGTTATGAATGGCAATATTTTACTAGAATCCAGGAATGCTTATTCACTTTTACAGATATTATTAAATGAATATTTTCATGGTAAAAAGAGTGAAAGATACGGAATATTTATGGTTGAACTGAAACTGGGTTATCAGTTTGACCCAGCAGTGAGTTCATGACCTTTAGCATAGAAACCGTCATGCAGGGGGACAACATTATGTATTTCTATCCCACAGGACAAATGATTCTCTAAACAACTGTGGCTGCTGATTCAGCCGCTGCTGTTTGGTGAGGTTCAGCAGATTTGATGTCAGAATCGCTTCATGAACGGGACCAAAGTGACGCAGAAGACTTCAGGGCCGCCGTGGGAAACAACAAACAGCCGTATCATCACACAGGAAGAGCCGTATCATCACACAGGAAGAAAAATATTAATAACCAGCAAACATCCTCTCTGGAGAACACGATGCATCACAGCAATGGCTGTGGAGCTGACCATTAGCTGATGGTCAGATATTGCGCTGCCAACGATGTTCTGCTGCGCAATATCTAATAACGTGAGGTGCAATATTAAGGTGATGTTCTTGGCTACCAACGGCACCGCTGTGCAGCACCGGCTCCTTTAAATCGAGACTGAAAACCTCCCTGATTAGAGCTGCTTTTCAAGCATAATAAATGGAATATTGACCAATGATTTTGATGATGTCACTCGACGAAATGATCGTTGCTGGTTTCTCAGTGACTGTTTGTTGTTTTTATAACTTTTCTATTTTTGTCTTTTTATGATTTAAAGCACTTTGAACTGCTTGTTACTGAAATGTGCTGTACAAATAAATAAATTGATTGATTGATCCTCCATTCATCACAAGTGACCAATTAGTCAATCTAGGTTTCTCATGATGCCATTTTTTTTGTTTTTTTGTTAGAGAAATATAAAATATATTTAATCTTTAATAGGTTTAAAACTTATTTAAATCTAACCTGTGGTGGAAACAATACAGAATACATTCTACAATGTTTGCATTATCAAGCAAAAAAATAAACCTACATTTGAAAAGGTGTGGAAAAAAGAGACAATATTAAATACTTTACGCACCATCAGTAGGTTCTACTGCCTCTTCAAAAGCAGCATACAGGTGTGTTAACAATATGTTAAGACATCAGCAATTAACTTGAGTGGAGCAATTGTAGCTCTGCATCAATCTGGGAAGAGTTAAAAACATTTTGCTAAACTGTGTCAGATAGATGCTAATCCTCCTGGGGGTTAGAATTATTTCCAACATAAACTCAAAATAATTCTGAGAAACTGAAAAAATAAAATAAGATCCAACCATCAGTTTCTGACCTCATACGATTTGGCAGAATTCAAATAATGCTGCAAAGACTAGTGGGCTTAAAATCCACAGCAGTGACGTCAACGACTCGCCGTTGGTTGTTGGAGCACGACATGGTAGTTCCTGCAACCAAGTTGGCACAAAGAGTTTTGGGGTGAAATGACTTTTCACACAGGTCAGGTTGTTCTGGTTACTTTTTTTGCAAAGTCAGCATGCAAATCAAATCCGTCGAATGTTTTCGAGTTTTTGGATCTGATCTGATCTGAATGTGCTGAAATAAAGTGCCGGGACGTTTTTCAGATGAAAATTACCTTGAAATGTTTGAAAAAAAAATGTCACTGTTTGACAAACTGGTGGAATAGAACAGATAAGATGTGGACTTTACTTCATAGAAATGTGAACTGTTCCTTTACAGCAGGACTTTTTCTAGAATTAAACTTTAGGCGTGTTCTCAGAGAAAGGTCATAATTTTCCTTCCTTAGTTTTTGTCTCTTGTTTGCTCGTTTAATTGATGGCCTTGGTCATCAAAAACATGCTGCTCATTCCCTCAGAACTTCAGCTATAAACGGGTTTAATCATACAGAAGTTCTATAACCTCGGTTTAATTACTATCATATTTTTTTGTGTCTTGCTTAAATCTGTACAGAAACTCCTGGAGCAGCCAGCCTCCCACTGCTTTACCCTCTGACCTGAAATTACACACTCCTTTCATATGTTCGCCTTACTGAAGCATCTTTTCAAATCGGAACCATAAAATAAATGAATGCAGCCATCACAGCTGAATGTTAAGCAGTCATCACTGATTTCCATCCGTGATTCTCATCAAAAGCCGCGGCGGTGCTGGAAGTCTGAGGCCAGGAATCTTATCTCCGTTCCAAACATCCATGTGCGTTATCGGAGAGAAAGAGGATGCAGATAACACACACCGCAGGGGCCGGCGAGGTGAAGGGCGGCGTCTGATGGCGCGCGCCAAGGTGAAAGCAGACGGATCAACCAGCCGGACAAATAAACACGGTGCACACTGATAATGCCATCTCATGAGAGATAATCATCTCACAGCTGATACTGATGCTGGGGTCACGACCTCTTGCATAATCATGTGTAGAAACCATCAGCTCCCCTCGGTGCTGGTGTTGTTCCCAGGAGGACCGGCAGCCTTGACTGGCTGTGGGAGGGGGGCAGTGTTAGGGACAACTTGTCAAAAAGCCACTGCGTCAGCCTTGAGGAAATAAAGTGACGCCCTCTGGACCCGTGGCCCGCTCCACTCATGATGCAATCAGCAGAGCAAAGGCGACCATCCGTCAGCGCAAAGGCAACCTGACTGACTGACTGACTGCAGAGGCTCCACCTGGTTTTATACATCATGCAGCCCAGATTCTGGAAGAAAACATGCTGAGTCTGGCTTTAGGAAGCTCTACAATTTCAGTATCAACAAAAAGATTGAATAGAAAGAACAGGAAAAAAAAGGAGGAGTTCATTTTCACCAAAAAAAATAAAAATTAAAAATCTTGGGGATTTTCTAGAAAAAAACTTGGAGCTTAAGAGTTTCAAAAGTTAAACATCTTCAACTTATACTATTGAAGATGTCTGATCCAAAAGTCAAAAACTCACTTGGTGTTTTCTAGCAAATTGTTTGACCTTTCCAACTTTTTTCCAGAATGTTTCTGAGATTAACCTCGAGCATTTTCTTCTTTTTTTTCTGTCTACAACGGCCCTGGTGAGCCGTCGTAGATATAAGACTGTTCTGTGGTCTGGGTTATATTGTAACTTTCATAGGGAAGCTATGGTGGTTCCTGAATAACAGATGCTACTGGTTGAGCTCCTCCCACTGTTACATTAAAACTATTGTAATGTCTGTAAGAAATGAACCGCATTTCAATTTAGATTTGCCATTCAGAATATTGAGGTTTTCACTCGTTTCTGTCCAAAAGCTAAAAACATCTTCATTTAGTTCAGAAGTGAGCTGACGAGGTTTGATCGATTTCATGGTTTCAGATTTTCAGATGCAGCACATTTTTATCAGACTCTGCTGCAGATTTGAATTTGGACTCAGATCCTGCAGGTGGTCAGAACCTTTTCACTGATCCACAGTTCAGATGTTTGGTTGACTCTGCCTCAGTCTGAACTCGGCTCCTGGGGGAGTTTCAACTTTTTTCTGGAATTTGCTGCTGCTTCTGCAGCCACTAGTCACAGATAACCTCCTCATAAAACGTCACTGCCATAATATTCCTCAAGTATAACAGATTCTGTTTCTCTGTTTTATTATGAACATGTAACTGCTTCGTGTGTAATCTGTGACAATCTCACGGCTGCCAAGTCAGTTTGATCAGAAGTTCACTATTTCCAGAGAACTTCTGATAAACAAGCAGCTCTTGAGAATACAAAAGGTTGATGGAAAACCCATTTCAATAAATTAGATTACCATCAAAGAGGGAGACTCATACATTATACAGAGTGGTACAATTTCAAGCACTTATTTCAGTTCGTTTTGATGATTATGACTTATTAAAATAAATTACATAAACTCAGTTTCTCAGCAAATGAGAACATTATAGGAACGAAACAGAAAAAGTATATAATGATGCCAATATGTTAAGGCTTATCCAGTAGGCACACACCATCAACCTCTACAACGTGTCAAACTCAAGGCCCAGGGGCCAAATTTGGCCTGCTGTAAGGCCTTTTGAGAGCCACATAAATGTAAATAAACTCTTATCAATCAAATCAAAGCAGCTTTTAGTTGGACATTGCCAAGCTACGTTATTATGAATGAATTTTAGACATTTTTTCATAAGAAGTTAAATGAAAATGCATCTAGACGGTCAGTCCACTGGCTTTTCTGAACTCCACAGTCAGTGATGGTTTGAGTTACCTGTCCTCTGCTGGTTCTGGTCCACTGGGTTTTCTGAACTCCACAGTCAATGCAACTTCAGCAGGAAGTTTCAAAACACTTTCCTCTGCTGATCAGCTAGAAGGACAGGCTGGTTTGATTTCCATCTGGACTTGGTTCTGACCCACACTGACTATGGTACCAAAAGCTGGTCCAATGATCATGGTGTTACTGTACCTTATTGGTCAACAACCTGCCCTGACCTTTAACCCCACAGATAATCACAGGGCTGTTGCAGGTATAGTTTTATGTTTTGAGCTAAATTACTGAATTATTTATTTTTTCCGATCTTAATTTACTGAGAACAGCCTGCATTTAGATCACAAGCAAACAGGCGTTTTCTGGAAACAGTTAGCTCCATTTGCATTCAGACGGATCGACAATCATCAGGTTCAATATTGTCATTGTTTCCTCTTCTATATATTTAGTAATATTGTAATATTTAATATTCAATCTAATTTTTATTTTTCTGCGTACTCCTCTGTCCGAGCAACATTTTGTTATCAAATTCATTGTTGTGTCTTTCTGCAGTGACAGTCAGTCTAAATCTACCATCAATGCTCCACTGAGGCCAGGATGTCAAATGTTGGTCCAAAGATCTGAACTCGTGACCCTCAGACTGAACCATAAAAAACAAAAAGACCAACTGCTTTTACTTGCATAACATTCACATTTATTTGGTTTCAAGTCCTAAAACATTCTAAACATGCTTTAAACACGTAATGGATCACATTCTTCACAGGTAGTTACAGTAATGAGAGCAGACAGATTTCTGAAGAGGGAGAAAAAAAAAAAAAATAAAAAATAAAAAAGACGTTTCAGTGAATTGATTCAATTGTGTAAATGTATTTAATCCCTGAGATTTGTCAACATTCATTCACTCCTGCTCCTGTTCAAAGGTCATGGCAGGGTCACGGCTCAGTTTCAGATTCCAGGAGTCCCCGGCTTCATGAGAACATCAGACCCAACAGTGAGGACTTCACACTATAATGTGGGCTGTGTCACTCGTGGCGCCAGGCACTTTGAATGTGAGGATAATATCTGCAGGGCGGAGCTGAGGCCTGAGCAGGCTCCGCCCCGCTCCACCCGATGGCGTCACCGTCCGCATCAAGAGGTCTGCTCAGAGCGTGCTCTCGTGCCACGGCGCCAGGGTCACACGAGAGCGCCGTCGCACGTCAACACCAGGAGAGGTCAGTTTGACCACAGCTCCATTCTCTCATTGATAATCGATCACAAGCAGCATTGACAGAGTCAGATATGATAGCGCTCTCTGTTGCCTTGAAGGAACAATAATCAGGGAACACAATGGGGATTAAAAAATAAACACAAACACACACACACACACACACACTGAGGCATATCAAGATGTGGAGAAAACAATGCAGCCGTCAGCATGATAACGCTCTGATACGGTGGATGTGGCACCACCACTGACGTTCTTTCATCTCCAGCCTGGATTCATGACGAGAGGCCAGGAGTTGGAATATGAAATGACACCAATTTAACAGAAACAAAGCAAAAAACATAAAAGGAAAGTCGAGGGGCACGAGGGACTCTGGGTGTTTTCAAAATAAAAGCTGCCAAAGGACAAAAGGAGTGTCTGAGGTAGAATGTAAAGAGAGGTTCAATGTGTGTCCGGATATAAGAGTTTGATATCAACGCGAGAGCACCAACTGAAATCAACTCACAGAATGTTGAAGTGAATGTAATAAATAAAGAAAAACACAATGACAACTTAGAGAGGTAGTTTCAGCACAGAAATGATGAACGACTTCTCCCTCGTCTGCAGTCAAATCACAAAAACAGGAAAGAAAAAGAAGCCTTTCTCCAGAGAGAGCAGGAGGTCAGAGGTCAGGCAGCGATGTGACTGCTCGGTTACCGTCTGATCTGGACTCTGATTGCTGGTCAGAGCGTTACCGAGGTGACGTGTCGATGGAACATTTTCAGACAGTTTATGTTTGACACTCCCTTTCTGTGCAGACAATAAGTTGATGACGGTGAATGCGTTTGAGGGAGTTAATTAACTGAACTTCCCTCCAAAAAACACTCGCTGTTGCTCAGGTTTGTGTTCACAGAAAGTAGTTTATACCTGAGATCATGTAGTGGAAAAAAAATCAGTCGGTTACAAAGATGTCTTCTGCCCAAAGGTGAATGACACAGAACAAAAGCTGCACAGATAAACCTGAGCTAGATAAAAACGGCTCCTCCACGCAGCGAAACACTATTAAAGAAACAGAAAACAAAAGGCTTGGCTGCAAAATAAGCACATATTTATGAGGGGTTATTAAGCTTTGTGGATTTAAATATAGGAGAAGTTAATTTCTGCCAAAAGAAAAAAAAAAAAAAAAAAACTCAGAAATTTTTAGATTAATCTCAGAATTTGTTCTAAAAAAAATTAAGACTATAATGTGAGGAAATTTTAAGACAAAAAATTTTCTGTTCCTTTTTTTTTTCCTTTTACCTTTTTCATGGTGTCTTCTGGAAAATTGTTGACATTAATTTAAAAGTTTCAGAGTTTCTTGGCAGAAAAGGAATCCTTCTCTGTTCTTTTCTACCTACAATGTCCCTAATGTGCTGCCGTATATCTCTAATTCCTGAGGTAGGCGACACAATTTTCCAGATCAGTCAAACGTAGAAACAGGCCTAAACAGAAAACCTCCAGAGCCGTTCCTTTCTGAGTTCTAAACCACCGACTGCTGCAATGTGATGAACGAGACAAGGGAAAGAGTTTGGTTTGAAAATCTTTTTAAAACTTCTGAATATGATGGAGATCGCTTTGACCCACTGCCAAAAAAAAAAAAAAAAAAAACTGGGAAAAGAAAAGAAAGCCCAACAAAAGAAAAAAACCCTGAAAACACTCGAAATAACTACAGAGGAAAACACATTTCACACAGCAAGGCTGGAGCGAGGCTGACTGGAGGAGGACAGGTGGCATCTGTCAAACATGGGGGAGGAGGTGAAGAGGACCCCCACCCTGATCCTCACCTTCAGACTACAACCACTGTCACTCAAAGCTTGGGTGAAATACTGTGAAAAAGGGGAGAAAAAAAAAAAAGAAATTTTCTACAAGAGGACCTACGATGTCCCCAAACCTACATCTACTAACACTACAGGTACATCAGCACGGTCACTGAGGAACTCCTGAATGCAACATAAAACACTCACTTTACCCTGTTTAGATCCAGGTCTGCAGGGACCTGCCAGAGGAACACACTGGGAGGGCAGCAGCCATGGTCAAGCGTCCAGGTCTCTGAACCTCATCGGTGTGTGCAAAAAAAAATAAAATAAAATAAAGAAATAAAAATAAAAAGGAAAAAAATGACAACAACAACAAAAAAAAAAAAAGTTGTTGCAAGAACAGCATCTTCCTGCGCTTCTAATTGTTCGCATATTGTGAAACCGCGAAAACCCCGAAGAATCCACAAGGAAATATTCAAGCGGTCTGAAATGATCATCTCACATTTTAAAAATAAAGACCTTTTTTTTTCTATGGCTATTCTTTTAAAACAATGTGCATATCTGTCCCAGAGGCTCATCCAGACGCGGGTCACCTAAATTCAATCACTCAGCGTTGGTTCTTTAAGACGTGTGCCGCCATCATGAGATACAATTCTACTCACGTTCAGTTCTAAAACTTCAAGGTGTTGGTCAGAAAAACATGATCGATCAAATGTTGCATTCAGTGCTAGCTGAAATCCGGAAAGTTCTGGTTTTTCTTGTGAACAATCAGGACTTTTCGTTACAGTTGAAGCTTTTCTCCCAACCACGAAATCAAAACAAGAGCTGCAGGAATAGAGCAAATTGGGATTTGTTTGTAGCTTCTTTAATCTGCTGTAAGTATTTTACTGCAAGATCATGTTGCTGGCAGAGATCCACCAACATGACGAGGCTCTGCTGAGCCAACTGCTCTGACTGCAGCCCATTTGTTGATTTTTCAGAACAAAGTGAAAGCTTCCACATGAAGGCAGTGTTGTTTGAAACCTGAGACTGAAGCCACTTCCTGCAACTAAACCATGGCTCTGATTAGCAGCAATGAGGTGGAATTTTGGTGACCCACTTGTCTGCCCGGCTGAGGGTCTCTCCTCTGTTACATATTGATTAATTTCTTATCACCATCCTTCATTGATAAGAAAGCTCTCCTTTATATATATTCATTCTTTGTTGAGCTGTCAGCTCCGTACCCATTAGTGGGTGTTTGAAGAAAGCATTGCATAACACTTTGGTCTAGAAAGAAAAGTGAAACAAAAACAGCAAACCTAGCTACCCTCCCCCTTCCCCTGCAATAAAGCCTCACATCCCTAGTCTATGATTGTAAAAAATACCCGTATGCTCCTTTTTCAGTGATCCCACAGATCCAACAACGGCCAACTTAACTCATGGAATGTTAAACGAACAGGACTGCCTCCCGAATACAGGATAACTGAGAGTCCATGCATATAAAGTAGCTAAAATTCTGCTAATGGATTTTGCATTTTCAGTGCAACACAACACTGATGTTTCTAAAGTCTGATTTCTGCAGCTCATTTTAACATTCAGTCTCTGATTGAGATGTCAAAGCATCCACAGGTTTGATTTTAGACCGGGCAACTCTTCATTTCAAAGCAAGAAAAGGTACCTGAAAATAGCAACAACATCTTCCTGAGGTAGTCACAAATCACAAATGTGTCCTGCTGCCCTGTCTGAATAAAATAAGCTCTTTTAAAGTCTAGTCTAACAATGGCAACGGCGACACATTGAGCAAACTGGATATACACTTGTAAACTCCAAAGACCAATGCATCTTTGAGCATTTGTTTTGTACAGAAGATGTGCACAGTGTAAATCAGCATACATTCAGCTCTGTCGTGTAATAAATATATAAAGAAAAATATTACAAAAAAAAAGAACTAGCTGCTTGTCACATTCACAGGAGGGGAGACCGGTCCCTAGGCTCGGCAGTCGGGATAGGTTAGTTTCCAGAGGGGGCGGTCGCGCAGGGCGACGGGCCGGTCCGGTAGCTGGTCAGGCTGGATTTGCAGGAGTGCAAGACTGCTTTAAACAGGAGGGGGAGCTGCTCCAGAGGGACGTTCACCAGCTTCCCTGGGAGGACAACCACACAGAGGCAGGTCAAACTCAGAGAAACAACATCACATCCTCAGCTTTTATGCTTCGGTCCAATTTATTCTTCAGCGCCTTCCTGTAGGAAACCTTCCATGCCTGGAACACAAGAGCAGGTTAAACAGAACCGTTGGCTCTGTGAGCAGATGTCAGCATTGGTTCTCTTCTCCAGGTAGGAAGGCCAAAATTACTTCACAACAACAAACCAAAAAAGTGCTTTGCTACTAATTGTCAACACTATGACAACTAGATATCAAGGTTAGAAAAAAGTTTTAGCGAAGGAGAAGGAAGTAGTTCAGTCATGCCTGTAGATGTAGATGTGATGTGGACTTTGGTGTGTTTGCGTTCAGTTTCAAAATAACAAAAAGTCGACCCGCACTTTGGAGATACAAACAACTCAAACGTTTCAATTCACTGTTATTAAAAATGTCGTGTGATAATATTCTACATAGCAGGAACACACACACACACCCTACACACCTGATTGGTCAAAGAAATAAAATCCTCCAGTTTGACAACATCGAAAAAAAGTACATTTTTTATTTCAGCTACACAGATCAATAAGTCCTTGAGCCAGTCGGAACAGTAATTATTACAATAAATAAATCAGTTTGTGTAAAGTTGAATGACCTTCCTGTGCAAGTTAAATGTTTAAACACAATATAAATAATCACTTGACTTTCTGTAGGGAGTTTTTTCATCAAAGTTAATTAGAACTTTTTTTTTTTAACACAAAACTGTGGAAATAGAATATCAAGACGTTTCCAGATCTTGAAACCATCATATTCAGGGTTCATGAACCCTTTTGTTCATTCAGTTCTTCAACTGACTACTGACTGTAGTCAGTTAGGCAGAATGTAAGGGATGTGTGGATATTTTAAATCTAATGCTGAAAACATCTGAATTTGCTGTTGGCCTGTTTCTGTCCCCGATGGCAGCATCTCCTGTTTTTCAGAGCCATCAGTTAATTATCAAAAGTAATTTGTGACTTTCGTTGTCCACAGATCTGGTTCTTCTCTCATTCTCAAGAAACCCACCCTGACTGGCAGGATCAGAATGAGGCTTTTTTGTTCTTGGCTTAGAATGTCAGATGGCTGCTGATTCTGCTTTAATGCAACTTTTATAATTTATATATATTTTAGTAAAAGATATATATGTAAAAGACCTTTACATAGGTGTTAAACTGATCATAATGTCATGACAGTATAGTATGAAACAGACAATCTGAAAAAGATTGAGCTCTCCTGCCTTCTTGCAGCTCTCCCACTACTAACTGCAGAAATACACCACTCAGACAGAAGCAGCCAACCAGAGCCAGGAGGAGGGTCTTAGCGCTGTCAATCACTTTGTCCTGTGTCACCTTGCTCTATTCTGCACTGCACCTGGTTCACTACAACACAGCCTCCCACCAATGCTAAAGCTAGTTAGCAAGGCCACCAATGACAGCGGATAAACAGTTTTCCAGGAACTCTAAAGCCCTTTTTGCATTGCACAGCCAGACCCGGACCGACCCGGGCCAGTCTGGCTTCAAAGCAGGGCTGATCATTTTTGCATTAGCACTTCCAGCCCGGTACCACCACGCTCCCTGAAACCCCAAGAACTGCGATTCCAATCGGGCTGGTTTGGAGTTAGCCGTTGATTGGTGCATTGGCTGCGGGGGCGAGACAAAAACGAGTCACCTTTCAGATCTCTGGTTCAGAGGAACCAGAGATCTGAGAGTTTTTGTGTCTCTCAGTTTGGCATGTGGTGTCAAAAAGTTGCCATCATAATCTATTCCTATCCATAAGTTTTTAAATGATAATAATGACAGAATATTCAATTGTATTTTATTTTCTTTTGGATAAAATAATTTTAAACAGGCTGAACAAACGACCGACATTATGTCACCAGATTAAACAGATAAATATGCAACTTCTTCCCGCAGTGAAAGAAAAAAAACCTACACTGGGATTACAATCATCTCTTGTGCCAAATATTTTAATGGTTAATGTAAATAACATTTATCCAGTTGAACGGATCAGAAGTCGGTAAGGCTGTGAACGACTGGATTTTCGCATCTGATGTCCCTAAAGCGTTGAAATCCCACAAGCTGCAGCTGTAGTTCAGCGTTCACGTTGTTCCTCTGCCATTACAACATTGAGTATATGACACTGACTGACAACGCTAAGCCTCTCCTCCTGGCTCTGATTGGTTGTTTTGACTGGGAGCTGTGCATTTCTTCAGACGGAAGTAATCAGGGAGAAGGAGGAGATCCATCTTTTCACAAATTATCTGTGTCATACTGTTCCAACAACGTCACAGTTTTAACAAATGTGGAAAAAACATAATTGTGTAAAAGTTACATCCAGCTTTAGGTTAGACCCTTTCCTCTGGAATTCAGATCGAGAAGTGTGTTTGAGGAGTCGCGTGTTGCCCTCTGGCTGCCTCAGGCCTTACCTGCGATGCAGCGGATCTCGGGCAGACACATCATGATCTCAGGAAAGCGCTTGGGCTGGTGCGGGTACTTGTACTCGGTGTAGTCCTGGCACACATACCAGTAGCGCTTGTTCAGCTGTTCCAGCTGGGAGACGTTGGACAGTCCTCTGATATCTGGACAGAGACAGCAGCGTTATGGTTGTGTGACGTGGTCACGACAGTTTGGATTCAGCAGACAGCTGCTCTTCATCACCTTGGTTGAGGAAGTTGATGGCCTTCATACAGGCATACTCCTCATTGCTGATCTTCAATTGATGGAACTTACGAAACAGATATATCAGCCTCTCCATCACTTCCATCCCATCTTCACTGAAGCTGTGGGATTACACAAACACACTTGACAGTTGGACAGAAAAGCTTAAAATGGTTTTGTTTCTCTACACAGGATCTGTAAAAATGGCTGCATTTTTACAGATCCAGTTTTGGTATTTTTACTGCAAGACAAACGCTCACAGTATTTTGTGTGTTTCAGAAAAGAGGGAGGATTCTGTCAAATCCACTCAAAGAGCTGAAAACATCTCGTTCTCCCACAGATCTTTGGTGGAAATAGAAACATTCATGAAGTTTAATTTTCCTCATCATCGCCTCCCTGATTCTGTGGCTCTTAAACTCCTAATCTCTATGACAACGTTAACCATCGCTGCTGTAAATCAACCCCCCCTCCTGAAAGTTCTAAACTCAAAGGAAGGCTGTCCAGAGCGGTGCAGCACCACCATATGTCACAGGGATGTGTGTCATAAAGTCAGATAATTCAAGCGTGATTTACACATTCACCTCCACCCCCTCTGGCCCTCATCCCTTTCTACCTGCTGTGTTTTTCTCATGCCAGACAGTGCTAGTCACAGCTCTGGCTCGGGGAGTCCTCCTGTTCACTGATTCCTTCTCTGGCCCTTCACCAAGAAAAATAATGTCCCTGCTGAGAGACGCAGGGCTCCCAGAGCAGAACGACTCGCCTCTGTAACGTGGAACATGGAATTCCTGATATCTACATCCTTCTTTGTGAAGTCCAACAGGCTACCTGGGAAAGCCAACATGTTGTGTATGCTAACAGCCTGCACAAGACAGCCGTGGGAGACACTGATTATTGTAATGAGTGAGATAACGCATACACACGCACCCACACACACCCCCAAATGAGTTCTGACATTTATGAAAATGTTGGAAAGCCAACCACCCTGATCACAGCAGCTTCGTCTGAAGGCTCCTCCAGCTAAAGCATTTTATGTCCAGGAAATACAGAAACCAAGTTAAATTGTGCTACTGTTTGATTAATAAAGGCTAAGAAGACAGTGATTTAAAACAAAACTGACAAGGAACAGCTCAGCAAAACTATGATTGAAGTGAACATTAGCAACTGTATCAGGTATGGAGAATGAGGTAGACAGAGGCTATGAAAAAAATGTGATTACGAGAATAAAGTCGTAAGAGAAAAAAGTCAACAATACAACAATAAACTCATCAGCAGAATAAAGTCATCATATTAGTAGAATGAAGTGCTAATTTTACAACAGCTCTGGCAAAAAATAAAATAAAAAATTTAAATGATTAATGTTGAGCACCTTGTGAAGTTATCCTTTGGTACCAGTTTTACAAATACAAGCTACTTGTATTCTTTTAATACATCCGGATTAAATACTCTCATTAAAATGTTTTTTTTTCTAAGTAAGTTTACAATATTCTTTTCATATTTTTGTATCTTTGTTCTGATAATATTGAATAATTTAAAAGAAATCCACTGTGAGAGTGTTAGAGAAGCAACTATTGCTACCCAATCATCTGGGAAAAGTTGTTAAGCAATTTTCAAAATATATTCCATAACTTATGGACTATCAGTTTGAACTTTATCAAACAATTTGAACACTGTCAATAGTGACACAGCTAATATCTGGATGTTTAGATCAAGACTTAAGAGAAACTGAGGAAGAGTGCAGATTAAGTAATTCTGAGGCTGTTCAATTCCAACCCTAAAGAGATTTCCACTTTAGAGGATGAGTATGCAGGAGGAAACTGAACATGGTGATCAATGAGTTTTTTCTGGTAGGCCACTGGACTAGTGTTTCTAAGCATTGCTTGCAAAAACTACTTACATGTATTTGTGGATGTTAGACAGTATGTATTTCAGTTTAGAAAATTGTTCTTTGTAAATATTTCATGGTACAACATGGACAGCTGCTGATTGATTTTTAATGTTTTTTTAAGTTGGTGGGCATGGCTTATATTCAGGCGAGGTCAAGAGAGTGTAAATTTTCTCATTTTAATAAGAAACCGTTTTATTCAAATGTTAAAACATTTAGCTGTTAATCTGCTCATCAGTGTTACTGCAGATATCTGCTCAGAATGTACCACAACGTCTGAAAAAAATATATCAATTTGGCTTCTGTTTTGCTATGTACTGAAACATATGATTCTATTAAGACGGGACTTTAACACATTCATCATGAACTGCCATTAAAACATTAAGGCTTGGGACATTTGGGATGTTGGTGGTTTGCCCCACAATCAGCAAGTTGCGGGTTCAATCCCCGTAGCCTCTATCATTGCGCACTTGGGTAAGAGGCTTCACGTTTCAATGTTGCCTGCTGTTGGTGGTTAGAGGGCCCGGTGGCCCCGGTGGCCCCGGTGCACAGCAACCTCACCTCGCCTTTGCTCTGCCCCAGAGCAGCTGTGTTTACCAACAGTAGCTCATCAACATCAGTGTGTGAGTGTGTGTGTGTGTGTGTGGCGTGTGTGTGTGTGTGTGGGGGGGGGGGGGGGGTGACTGGATGTAGTCTGAAGCGCTTTGAGGTCCTCTGGACTTGATAAAGTGCTTTACAAGTACAAGCTATTTGCCATTTAACAGCACTGTAGAATATAAAGATATATGTCATCCAACTTCATTTTTTTTACATATTTGTGAGAAAAAAAATGACTTACTTTAATAGTAGCTGTATAAAGAAAACAATGAGCAATGCCTTCTGGGGATGTTCCAGGATTCCTAAATGATTCCTTCACTTGTTTTTATCAGAGGTAGTCAAAGGGACATTTTTATGTCATAAAATCAACATTTATATGCTTCCAATACATGCCAGGACCTGTGTCAGGGTTTTTATTATTTGAACCTGCTGACTGTTTCACAAAAAAATCATAAGGAAAAAAATCTGTATTTGCAACTTTGGAAACCGTCCTAGTCTTTTTTTCTCATATCGTGTATGCAAAGTATTCCCACTGAGAACAACTTTTTTATTGTATATCAAGAATTTAAAAAAAGAAGTTAATCTATTCATATGGAGAACAGAATTTCCATATTAATAGAGAGTAAATGTTTTTCAATGTTGCGTTTCATTTTAACCTGTACTTCTCCAAAGCAGGGAAATATTAAAAACAACTCCCACACTTTCAAGCATAGATAGGAATCCTGTTGTTCTGTTCCTGTTTTTAACACAATATGTGGTTTGTAGGCTGATAAGCACACTGCTAGCTTTCTGCTAACCTTGCCTTCTGGCAGAGGACTGGGTGTTCTGGGTGTTTGTTTCACACGACACATTCAAACTAAAGCAGCTGACTGCTGCAGCTGGCAACCTGGTTCCAGACAGGCCTGAAGATGGAACACAACAGATACTGTCGTATGTTTGTAAAACTCTGTAGATTTAAGGAGGTCAGAAGTGATCGCTCCGAGTGACATCTTTGACATTGTACTAAAACTGGTTAAGTTATTTCATCAAAAGTACTGCAGACATTATGTTCTAGCTTAGGCCGGTCAGGCTCTTCTTTTCAAATGCAAAAGATAAAACAACTTAACACCAAACATGAATAAAGGTTATTGCAGCTCAACACCTCTCCACGCCACTCACCCCTGCAGCTCATCATCAGACGGCGTGTATTTGGCAGTGACGTCAGCCAAGTCTCCGAAGATCTGGGCGCTGTAGATGGTGAGGCAAGACAGCAGGATGAGCTCTTGCCAGGTGGAGCTGAGCAGGCAGGTGTAGTCCTCTATGGACAGCTCGCAAAAGAAAGGCAGCTTCTTGATCCAGGAGATCTGCCGGAAGAGCAGCTCATCCGCCAGACGGCACAGCAGGGCGAACAGCTCCACCTGGGTTACCTTGTACCTGGGATACACCAGGCAGAGCGACACATGATGTCACACTGCTGCTGAACGGCTGTCACGGCCCTCACAGATATGTTCTGGTTCTGCTTTATTCTTACACTTTGTTTCAATTATCAATTTCATAGACAAAGACACATTTAAATGATGATTCTAGTTATAAAGGGAAAATAAAATATCCAAATCCAGGTGGTTCTATGTGAAAAAAGTAATCCTAACAACTGGCCGGGTCGTCTTCTGTAGCAACAACAACCAATCAAGTGTTTTCAAACCAGGAAGTGGGCTTTTACATCACTGCTCTTTGTTGTGTTCATGAAGCGTTGGTGGAGGGTTTCTGAATGAATGGTCTGTTAAAGGTTAGTATCATGTCACAACATCTCAATTGGACTTAAGTCCAGACTTTGACTAGGCCATTCGGTTTACAGAACGCCATCCATAACTTGAAGAAGCCAAGCAGCCTTCCACCATCACACTATGCTACGCCTGTCATGATAATAAATTTTGCTGTAGGATAAAGTGTTCCAGTAATAATTGTGAAAAACGATAATGCAGTCGCACACACAATGTGTTCTGAGACATCTTGAACATCAATAAGGAACTGGCTTTTGTGATTTTCTTGGTGAGCAGAGGTTTTCAACTTGGAGACTTCCATGGATGCCATCTTTACTCAGTCTCGCTTTCTTCTGAATCCTCAACTCTGACTTTAGCTGATGGAAGTGAAGGGAGCAGATCTTTAGGTGTTTTTCCTGCTTCCTCTATAACCTACTCGATGGGTCCTCCATATGAGAGGAGAGTCATCAATCCAGGGAATGTTCTCCACTGTTCCATGTTTTCTCCATCTGCCAATAACAGCTACTGCTGTGGCTCTCAAAGCTTTAGAAATTACTTATCAACTGTTTTCAGACTGATAGATTTGAATGACGTTTTAATCTATGTGAAATTCACACAGAAAGGGCCAGGGGTGGGGGGGAGCAAAACAGAACAAATCTGTGACTCCTTCCAGCACTGAATGTGTTGTGCAGTCAAAGACTCACCCGTCCTCTATGAGCATTGGGGTGGTGAGGGGGGACAGGTCCTCAGCAGCCACAAGCTGCAGCACCAGAGGGTGGGACTGTGGGTAGACGCTGCGGGGTTGCGGGGTCAGGAGGCCTGATTGGGCTGCATAGCTGAACAGGTGAGGCAGGAGCTGGTAGTGTGTGGACATGGAGGTGTTGATGTACTGGTCCCTGAGCGCTGCCGTGTAGCCATTCATCTCTACGGATCGACTGGGAGAATGAAAAGAGTCCACAGGTTAACATGGAGAGCATAAGTCAACTGTTTAAGGGTATCTGCAAGTTTCTAATTTAAGATGTTTTAAGAGATTTTTAAATACCAAATTAAATTAAAGACTGAAAACTTATATAAACATACAGTATAATTGGGGGATCCTGCTGTATTATAATCAACCATACCAAATGTTATATTTCTAGGGATTCTTTGTGGTTAGCAGCTTTGTGCTTCTCACACTGCACATGGATCTCTACAGCCTTATCCCTGCATAGTGCCAAGCTAACAACACTTTTCTTGGCAAAGAATGCAGTAGCAAAAACAAACGCTGTCCAGAAAACTGGCGATAACTTAGCACTTACCCATGACAGATGCAAGAAATCTAGCAAGCTAGCAAGCAAAGACATACCAGTAGCTAGTTAGCAGTAGCCTCACAGAATTTAATGACGATGTCTGTACGCAACTCAAAACTTTTGCCTGACAGAAGATGACTTATACGAGATTAAATAGTTTTGCTGCAACATAATTTGACACCTGTGATTGATATATTTAAGGACAACTTGCATTTTTTTAAACAAATGTAATATATTTTAAGGCCTTAATTAATGACACATGAATTTGAGACTTTGTAAGGATGCGCGTAGACCTTGTATGTACCTTCATTTGAATGAAGTGAGCCAGTTTCAGCTAAAACTGATCCTTCACTGGTCTTAGGTCTTGACCTAAGGAAGCGTAGCAGAGCAGCTCTCCTGTTTTTATTGAAAAACTTTGAATTGTTTCACAACCTTCTAGAAAAAAAATTGCACATTTTGTGCATACTGAAGCCCAGGCTTTCTGGAACTGCTGTTCATTTCTGCTAAGATTCACTCAGATAAAACAACTATTGCTCTGAATAGCTATCAGACAATGAGAATGCTGAGATAAACCGAATGTTTACACAGATTGAGACTAAAATAAATGCCGTCATGCCGGTGCCTAGACAATATTTGTCCTTGATGAGTGTAGACGACGCGCTTGACTACGCGGCCGGAGAAGCAGATAGAGCAGCAAGTTCTCAGAGTTTGTCATCGTCACCAAGCCTGAGCGAAGGGGGGGAATGTTCAGGCATTCTTTGGCTGCTGAATGTCTTGGTTAAGTTGAGGGTGAGAAAGTGTTAGACTGTCAGGGCCGACTCATTATCTCAATGATGGGGGCAAGTGCTGGCACCACTGTGCAGAGTGGGTGAGCATATCCACTCACTTGGACGACAGAGTGGAGGCAGGCGACGGCTGGTTGCCCTCAGAGGCTCCGTTGCTGGGGGAGCTGTGGTCACTGTCGCCGTTGTTGCCCCAGGTGTGCTCCGGGGCGTCCTCCTTGAACTCCTGCCCTGACATGATTCGCTCTATCTCCTCTTCTGTTATCTGAAACACAAATAAACCCGTTTACAGAATTCTCAATGAAAATCGGTGTTTTTCTCAGCTTAATTGAAAAGCGGTGACTGGCAGTGTGATGCTTTTTACTCAAGCGGCGAGGAGCAAGGACACAATCGCACAATGAAACAGGGAACTAGAGGAGAAAGAGAGAGTGTGTGTGTGTAAGATAGTGTTCAACTGAGTGGCACACAGGCCTAAAATAATAGGATCCTTGCAGGTCAGAGCAGCCAGAAACACAAACAAAGGCGTCGATGAAAGGCCTCAGCACGTGGGGTATCGTAGAGATGACTGGGGTCAATTCGCTTTCACTTCCATCAATTCAGCACGTAAACCAAAACAGGACATTTATTCCATATTAATGAGTGAAAGGTCCTCCTTCCGGTGGGGGGCAGAAATAAATGAGTTTTTTTGTTTTTTTGTTTTTTTTATGGAAGTGGGCGCTGCTGTGTTTTGACTCTGTAAATTGAGCAAGAAAGAATCAGACATATCACTTTGGTGAATAGCGCCTCAACGCCACTTATTCTCGTGTCCACTCAGCTTCTCTCACTCTCCTCCATAATGAAGCTGCAGTTGAATAGGAATAATCAGCAACTGCATGGTAAGTGATATAACAAGGTCAGGGCACGTTCTCATAACTCTACGAGCGTCCCTACAGTGAAACGAGTAGTGATGCACTACTGCGCCACTCAGACCCTTAAAGCTGTCATTTAATGAATGGTTTAGTCTTTAATGGGGCTCTCTTTATGCCAGGTATTTCTGGGAATAAGACGGAATAGAATTGTGTGTAGAAGTGGTTCTGTGTTGGACAGAGGTCAGAGCAAGTCCAACTCTGTCAGCAAAATTTGATTTAATTTACCTGCACAGGCCCGATGCTTTTGTTCCTTCCTCCTGGCATGCCGTCCTCCCTGATTGCTGTGAGCCACAAAAAAGATAAATAAAAAAACAAAACAGAATCCACATTTGTTTACATGAGAGTATAAACAGGAAGTATAAGAGCACAACCTTGTGGCAAAAATAGGATTTTTCTCTCTGGCTCTGGTTTTCATCATAAGCCATGGATGACTTATATTTCTTCTTCTTCCCTATTTCTGAGTGGAATCCACTTGAGAAAATTCCCTACATGATTTAAAACTAATTTGGATTTAGTTAAAGTCACTGCAGACCCAATATAAACTAAAAAGTTAATCATTCAAGGAAGCCCATATAGTTAGTAAAACTTTTACCCCACTAGGGGGCAGCATGCGGCCATAAAAGGCCTCGGGCCTGGGTTCAGCTGCAGACCCCCAACATCCGAGACATTTCTGCTTGAGGAAGGGAAAAATATGACAAAAAGCTCGGGGGAGGTTTGTTTGGTCTGTAAGTTCAGAATGAAGCTGTGAGGAAAATGAAGAAACAGTTTCCTGGCTTCACAGCAGAACTGATTCAGTGGCTAATACTAATACTTTAGGATGCATATTAAGGTTTTAGATTTGTCCACAAAAGTTCCCTCAGTGCTACATAAGAGCCGGTGTTAAAGCCAGTTTCTAGCTGGTTCTATAACAAGGAACCAGATTAGTTTTCTGTAGCCAGATACCCAACATCAGGCTGTCATCACATGACCCAAAACATCTTCTCCTGTAAATGTTTGATGGGCAGGGTCATAGGGCAGCAGGAACGTTTATCTACACAGTCTTGTTACCCCAGCAAACGTAAGTGCTAGCTAGCAACACCGGCTTCATTTTTAAACATTATTTAATGTTTAAAAGCGAAAGGTCTTTTTAATGCAAGTCAACATTTCTCATCCGAATTTAGAAACAGCAGTTAACAGTTGAATGCAGTTTCATGCAGGAATAATACTATTACCAGCTGGTAATAGAAGAAACACAGACTAGGCACGAAAAAAAAAGATCTGATTCATCATGATGAACCAATTATTGAAATAATTGTCAACTAATTTAGAAGTCAGGTAATTATTAACTGTATCCAGATTCAAAGTCCATTTGCTGAGAGAACACAGTCAGAGTAGTAATTAAGCCAAAACTGTACAATATGTATACATTTTGCATTTAAAATAAAAAAAAAAAAAATATATATATATATATATATATATATATAAATTATAAAAAAATATATAATATTCCCTAAAGAAATTGTGCTATTGCATTTAGGAGAAATAAAATGTTTATTTTCTTATCTCAAAAAGGATTTTATTGATTTTTTTTCTGTCTACATATTTTATTATATTTATATGTATAAACAGTCAAATGAAAAATCGGCAGAATGTGCCAATTTCTTATCCAATCAATCAATATTCAGAATAGTTGATTACTAAAATAATTGTTAGTTGCAGTCCTAACGCAGACACTGTTTATAAACTAAGAGAAACTAAAGGCTCGGCAGTTGAATGAACCATCCGGCCTAGGCTAACTGTAAAAATAGTGTAATATTCTTCTACCTTTATTTCCATCAGATATGGATCATAGATAATCTATTTGCTTAAACTGACATGATATTTGTTTAGATTTTCCTTACCTTTGCGGTTCATCCCCATCTGCAGACACTTGAGCAGACGACAGTACTGGCAGCGGTTGCGCTGCTTGCGGGACATTTCGCAGTTCTTGTCCCGGCTGCAGCGGTACACCCGCTTGTTGCAGATGCTGCGCTTGAAGAAGCCTTTGCAGCCTTCGCAGGAGATGATGCCATAGTGCAGACCAGTGGCGCGGTCTCCACAAATAAGGCAAGTACGCTGGTCAGCTGCATCATCTGCACATCGAGTTTGGGGGAGGGGATAACATTTAAAACCATTATAATACAATTTGCTTCTTTATTCGCAGTTACACAAACACCAACTTCATAGTAGGCACTGAAATTTTTGTGAAAGACATTTTTTAACTGAGATCATGGAAGTTGTTTGGGATTTGGTAAGGTGACCCAGCAGATTCCTCAGCTAAGACCATGGTTATGTGACTATTGGGCAGTAATAGGAACTCGGATGGAGAACTGAGATGTTTCAGGTATGTTTTATTCAGAAGCCCTGATGACTCAAAACGACACAGCTGACTTCTTCACAGTCTCTCCCTGTGAGGGAGAGACTCTCTCACCTCTCCCTTTCTACAGCTGAACAACTGTTCAGCTGTAGAAAAGTTCCCCAGCTCATCAGCACAAAAAATGGACATCTCAACACTAACCATGCAGCATTAGTATTAAGATGCCCATTAAATTAAACATTTCAAAACTGCTTTTTGTGTGTGTATATATATATATATATATATA
>CAEGAD010022651.1:0-29228 GCA_903067055.1 Poeciliopsis paucimaculata
AGGAGGACAAAATATATATCTGTATATATATTTTGTCCTCCTCAGCTCAGAGGATCTTTGGTATATATATATATATATATATATACATATATTTTGTATGGTTTTATGAGTTTTGTTTTTTAATTTTAATAGTCAATAATTTATTTATTTATTTATTTAGTTGGGGGGTGGGGGGAGGAGTCGAGGGTTTCTATCTTGTTGTTTTTTAAAAAAATAAATAAATAAAAAAATCATTTTACATAAAGAAATAAGGCAAAAATAAAATAATTTTATTTAACCTTTTTAGTAATGCATGTTAATAGACTTTTTTTTTTTTTTTTCATCTCACTCTCAGCATTATAACTAAAGATCATTGACTTTAACACATTGGGGTGGTTAAAATTAACTATATGAGACTTATAACCTGTGTTGAACTGATACTTACTTTACTCAGGACTCGGTTGGTTTTAACTCAACAGTTTTTATAGTGCATGGTTAGAATAAATGGCTGGATTAATAATAGAAAGTTACTTGACAAACTTCAAATTACCTAAGTATGATCAACTCTGAACATGTAGCTCAGCAAAGCAGCACAAAATAAGATGAAGCAACGCTGAATGTAATTTAATCAAAGCTGTTTTACTATTATTATTTTTTGTGCACCAACGTGTCCACCAGAAAGTCAAATGGTTTAGCATTACTTTACGTATTAAGCACCTACCATGTGACGCTTTTAAAGGCCTATAATGTTTCCGATAATCGAGCATCTTTGCTTTCTGATTCAAGCGGGGGGGGCCATGCATACTTTATTGAACGAGATCCTCTTAATTCTCTGCTTTTCCAGCTCATAAAAGCTTCGGCCAGCCCGCTCCCACTGCATGATTCTTACTCCCGGTGTCAGAACAGCCCCTTACGTACCGTCCAGCTCCTGCTCGGCGACACCGCCAGAAATAAATATGCCGCAACTTGCATTTCTGCCTCCAGTAAGGCAACCAGACGCCGCTGCGCTCACCTCCAGCAGCGGCGGTCGGCTCTCTCCCGCTGAAGTCGTGCAGGGCGCTCCAGCTGTCAACGCGCCAAAATCCCGCGACTTTCCCCCCCCCCCCCCGGAATGCTGATAACAAACCCGGGCAGAAATCACTGCAGATGTGGGATCCGGGGCGCATGTAGCGGTACTATCCGTGCAGCATTCTCAACTCCTCCTTCCCCAGCCTCGGTGTGGTGCCGACCTTGTAGGAAACGAAATTTGTCTCCCTCCTTTTTTGCTTTTTTTTCTGAAAATGCTGTACCGATGCCAGAATGTCCAACGCGGATTAGTGATGTTTTGAAATTTTGAGAGGTCAAACTCCGCCCCTAGTGTCGCCTCAGGTGCACTGCCGCTCCATTGTGATCCTCAGTCCCTGCATGGAAAACTGAGAGCCGGAGGAAGGTCAGACTTCCAACTTGTCATGATGGTGATGAGAGAAGACATCACATGACCGCACTGGTTTCATAATCATGCAGCATTGTGGGGACTAACCCCTTCCTGTTTGGTGGAGAGGCTCTCAGTGAAACATTCAAATTTTAAGGGAGAAACGGAAGTGGATAACAGGTACAAACAAATGAGAGCAATAAATATGCATTAAAAAAATATATATCACAAGGTACATAAAGTGCAAAAGACACTGATCTGTTATCACATCTTTCTATTGAGCTTTTGAAATTTGTAAATGTGCACTGTCTATATCTGAGGGACTCTGATGCTGCAGTAAGCAAGACAGGGTATTGCAAAGAAAAAAAAAAAGAAAAGAAAAAAAAAAAAAAAGGAAAAAAAAAAAGAAAAAAAGAAAAAATGGGGCAGATGGAGAGCCTGGCAGGGAAAGGCTGCAGAGCTTCGCAGGTTATAAGTGGAGACAGGAGGACTAAAAGAAGCTGATGCAAGCTGTAGTCAGCAATAGTCCCACTAAACTGTGTGTCTTATTCAAACAGATTTTGGTGCTTCTCCCTAAAACTACAACGATACAAAAAGGTGAAAAGTGATGCCCAGATAAACACAGTAGCTTGTAAAAGTAACAATATCCTGGGAACTTCATCTGTGGATTTTATTGTGGTTTTATGTGAAAGTGTTGTATAATTCTGAAGCACCAGGAAAACTGGATGTGATTTTCTTTGGTTTCTTTTTGTTTTTCTTTACGACTAACGTAGTTTTGTAAAACGACTTTTCATTTCAAATATGATTGATTTACTTGAGTAACTTTTTGAAAAAGAAAAATCTGCTCCTAGAATTAATTGTATTGTACACTATACTTTTTACCCTTACTTGGGTAAAGTTATTATGAAGTATTGCTTCTCTTAATTGAATAAAATTTTCTTCCCTTAACAACGATGTTTTCTACAAAATCACACATGTAGCTTATGCTGAAGCATCTTATTTATACACCAACTTAATTTTTCTGTTATTTCTATCTGGTGAGCCTGCTGTGCCGTTTTAGTTCAAGCGAAAATATAAATAGTAGATATAATAATTAGAGGTACCTTTTCCTGTTCTAATAGCTACACCCCACCTGCTGTATTTGTTTTGTGACTTCTATGTAGAGAAAATTTTGAAGTGTTTCTTCTGCCCGAATTTGATAATTGTTGTAGTCTTAAACTACCAGAATTTGCAAATAATATTTTTATCTGTCATGTTTAAATATAAAATAAAATGTTATCAGTTACTCACAACTTAAATAACCATATAAAATACTGTTTACTCATACTTCATCAATGTCTTGGATGGCTACTTTTTACTTTTACTTGAGTAAAAACATGTTGGGATAGTGGTACTCTTATTTACATAAAGTTTTCTCAACCCACTAAAGGCTAAATTATTTGCCAAGTTATCCTTAAATAAAGCTCAAGTGCACTTAGATTGTATGGAGAATGTCTATGAAGATCGATGTTTTGGTCTTGTACGGGTTGCATTTCAAACTATTGAGTGGAACACTCTTCTCACAAATTTCATTACATCAGTGTTTGATTTTGCTACTCTTCCAGAATACCCAGCACTGTGGTGCAGAACTAAGAGTTATCATCTCAACAGATCCCCCGCCCCCCCCCCCCCCATTTCTTCCATTAAAGTTTAAGTCTTAATATAATTAAATGTGAAACTCTAGTATTTTGTATCTTTCGCACATTGGCGTATGTGGGGATCAGGAAGGGCTGTAAAAAATCTGAGTCAAAGTCATTTTGGTAAAAACTAAGATGAAATGAGTTGAACTGAGTTAATCACTTTGTTAACAACAAAAGGATGGGATGTGAGAACTAAAATAAATCATAAATCAATACCAGGTCAATTTGCTGATGCCCTCATTGGGTTTTATGTAAACTATCTTAATTTCAATAGTGTCAGGGACTGCTGGAGAACAAAAAAAACCAACCAGAAACATTTATATTTCTTTGAAGATTGGAAGACGTGCAATATTTTATTTCCCACTGAAACATTTATGTGGAAGAGACAAGGATGTGCAATCTGCAGGGAGGAATGGATGTGTGAAAACAGCGCAAAAGAGTTTGTCGGCTTATTTTAGTGACACTGCATATTTTTATAACGTCAAATGTGTTAGTGCTATAAACCTTGAAACCTCCCCTGGGACACATGAAGAGATGTTTTTGTATTATTTATAAAGTATGTCTGCAGAGGGGGAAAAAAATGTACTTGATATTTGTCTTGCCGGATATGGAACACCGGAACTCTTTTCAGATCAGGCGTCAAAGTCAATACTGATGTTCTAAAGGCTATTTTTGGAGATAGATATGTCTGTTTTATTTTTATTTTTTATTTTCTTGCAGGTTTCTGTGAACTGGTAAGCCATAATGTAGCTGTACAATCCATGCGCAGTCTCTACAGCCTTGTGAGTTTTGTTGTAGATTTCTAAAGTTTCTTTTTTTTTAATTAAAAAATGACTCTAAGCACAACCACATTTATTGTGGTGATGTTTACTTTACTTACATAAATATCCACACATGCCCTTTTCACATATTTATCTGTAAAACATTTTGAAATTCATGCATCATTTTTATTTTACTATATTGTGCTATACACTGCTTTGTGGTGGCCTGTTGCATAAAATCTGCAGTTTTAACACAACAGAATGTGAAAAGGTTTGCTATTAAATGTCTCTTTCATCATTGATTTCCAGATCGATCCACCGTGATGAATACAATGTTGTTCATGTTGATTGCTTCCCACATTAGGCACAAGACTTCATCTGAAGAACAGAATGTTTTGCACTTAAAAACAAGGCTAAAATAAACTTATTTTATCCTTTATTGATGCTTGAACTACTCACACACTTAATGTTTTGAACATGACAACAGAATGGCTCAAGTACATACAAAATACATGATGATGATGAAAACTTAGTGCGTTCTTTTTTTTTTATGGGCTTACGCCTGTTAACACAAAATATTCATCTGATTAACAAGTCTTAAAATTTAGTAGAACATTTCTAAGCTGATTAACAGAAATGCATAACAAAAATCACTGCCTGTTGCATGATTCAATTGCCCAAAGAACTACTTTAACAGAAATCTGTGTGATAATTTATGACCTTTCACCTGTTCTATTAAAGGTCAAAACTAAGTGTTCAAAGGTTTTCTAATGGGTTTGTTCAAAACTTCAACATCCAACATGTTAAATGAGGCCAGTGGAGTCTATGACGAAGCTCTTTGGAGTTTTACCATTTTTTCATGTTCTGGTTTGTCTGACAGAGGAACCTTGGATGTCTGTTACTGTGGACACTAGAAACTGTTTGGAATATTTTCCAGATTGCTCCTTACTCCAGGCTCACATTGTGTTAAAAGGACTGAGTGCTGCAGACTTTTCAGCCCCCAAAGCTTCTCCTTTCATAGACACATGCTGTTGATCTGGTAGTGAAGTGCATTTGATTAGCAGCACCCGGCTGCCATTTATCATATTGCTGTTTACTTTCTCATGTTTCGGCCTTTGGTTTAGTTTTCAGTAAATCACATCCAGTGTAATAAACTTGTATTTAAGGTTGCACTACCCGGTTTGTAGGACCTGGATGAACAAGATGACAGGAAATATATGTCCTGCTTTTACTCAGAACACTTCTTCATCTTAATCTAATATTTAACCAAACATTTTGATGTTGCTTTGGTGCTTAATTGTATCCAGCAGACGTAGTTGAAGACAGGCATTTATATATTTTTATATACTTTCCCCGCCCCCTGAAAACTTCCACTAAATGATAAATGATGATGACTTTATTGTACAGAGCATATATCCAAATGTGCAAATGTTATGTACATAAAATATTCATCTTATCATTTGAATATTGTTTATTTACAGCCTTCTTACATATATTGAATGCAAATTTCGCAATATGTCATTAAAATAAATACTACTGTCAGAAAAAAGGTAAGTTAACTTCTGTGTCAGGTTCAATGGCTATAATATTAAATATTGCAAAGAAATTACAGTGGTGAAACTAATAGACCCCCTTCCTTTATCCCGTTCTGCAGGTTGATCTTAATCACTAAAGGCTGCGTTGTGTTCCCATGTTCCAGTAGAATCCTCTACAGGTCATCAGACTCAGGCACACTGAAGGACTCCATGGTGATGGTTGGTAGGATGAGATGAGTGCCCTCAGATATCCACCCCTGGGCTGTCCTGTTGAACGTGGGCCGCCTGGCCTGGGGATCGCTCAGCTCCTGGTACTGCGGTGGGCTCAGGTCCACCTCGGGGAGCTTGAATGTGATTCCTCTTGGAGATTTTTCAAAACCACCATAAGGAGTGGCGACCCTGCAGTTCAGATCAACATGCCGATTGCTTTGCATGCCATAACCTTCCCTTTTGGATTTATGAATTTATTGCAGTTTTCTCACCGGTTGAAGCATTTATATTCAGGGAGCTCCTGCCGCTGCTCTGGCTCTGGCATTCGGAGTTGCAGAGATTCAGCAAGGTTGGGGTCACTAAGGATCACTTGTTCCCACGGTGAGTGATAAGTCTTATGCGCAGGCCTGGTGTCCAGCTTTTCTGCAGCCATGTCTGCGGAAAAAAAGAGAGACGAATGTGACAACTGCTTTCATATCACAACAGGCTGATCTATCAGTTTGGATTGCCGACAAGGACTTTTTGTTTTTTCAGAGCTGTTTTCTACAGCCTAAAATTTTCAAAGTGGATGCGATTAAAATAGCTACAGTGGCAACTTAAAATAGAGCATTTCAAGTGTGCGCTCATTGTATAATGAGTTAAGGCTTCACCAAAGCATTGCAGAAGGACTGCAGGGGCTTTAAAAATGGTAACAATAAGTAGGACTCTCCAGTTAATCATCTTTATGGACAGCCTTAAGATTGTCAGTCAATTGTCAGAAAATAAAACCAGATAAAACTGATAATAATTTATGTTATTGTTTCAATCAAACACTTATTTTGTTAGTTATATTTATTTTTTTATAAATGTTTAAAAGTATTTTTGGAGTGAATCATTTGTTATTGACCGTGATGATGATTATTAGTGTTGTTACTATTATTTAGTGCAAGCTGAAGTCTTTAATATCCACATGTAAGGAAAGAGGCGTAATGAAATGCACAATTACCCGAAGCTGAATTTGCAGGGCTTCCATTTGCCGGTGGCTCCACCTTAATTTCCACAGAGTGTGTGTTCTGATTCAAAATATCATTCTGCAAAACAGCACATTAAGGAACATCTAAAAGGCTATGGGATCAGACATTTTAAAATGTGCATTTCCTAGTGGCTTCATTTCTATAGATTAAACCAAGAGACCAGTTCCAGTCCCACAGTTTATCATCATGCACTGATAAACATGGTAGCAGCTCTTCAAGTTAAGTGCCTAAGCAGCCTCTCAGATGAAACAGCTGCAGCTTGTCACAGCTATTGTCTGTGTTCTACCACTTTATCTCAAAGAACATATTTCACTTAGAAGACAGAAAAAAAAAAAAAAAAAACCTACACAGATCCATGCAAGAAATCCATAGCGTAGACAAGATTGGATTATATCTAATCATTTAAAGAGATTTAGAGAAAAAGAAGCGGACTTACATTCAGGAGAGCGTTTGCTTCGTTTTGAATGCTTTCAAATGTGTACTTCTCAGACCTCCTCTGTCTCATTTTGAAAAGCCGAGAACCTCTGTTGGAGAGCAGCGACAGCTCCTCCAGCATGATGTCTTTGGGAGTGCTGAGCTTCTTTCCCAGGTCCATGACTCCTGACACCCAAAACAATTTGTTTATTAATTTTACACATAGTATTCTAAGCAGATCATTATGCCAACACCTGACATATGGTTGACAACAGCATAAACCAAGGAAATTACCAATTATCAGTCAAAAATACCTTCTGGGTTTCTTGAATTGCAACTCAATGAAGGCCCAGGGAAAAAAATGAGATAAGTCTGAAGTGTGTGTGACAACAAAAGTCACATAAATCCCAAATCAAAAGCAAGTATTATTTGTATAGCACATTTCAGGAACAAAGCAGTTAAAGGTGCTGTACGTCAAAATCTAATCAGCTAAAAAAAAGAAAGAAACATTGCATCACAGTGGCAAAATAAAGAGAAGTAATGAAAGGTTGTACTTATCATTTATCAAACAAATGGATTTTTTTGCCTTGATTTAAAGGCACTCTGTGTTTGACTACTTTTGCAGTTTCTGGAAGTTTGTTCCAAATACATTGAAAAAAAAAAATATTTAGGTTTTCTGGCCAGCAGTTTCAAAAACCATACTAAATTAAGAGCAGCACTAAATTAAGTAAAAGCAAAAAAATAAATAAATAAATAAAAAAAAAATAAAATAAAAATAAAAAAATTGGTGGAAACACTACTCGATGAATAACCGTCATAAAGTCTGATTTATTTTGTAGAAACCATGTAGTCACAGAAATTATCACACTTTTAAATAATAAATCTAAAAAATGCTAAAACTGCCTAACGTGTTTGATAAATTTAGATTAAGGCACAAGTAAAACAAACTTTTTCTTTTTTTTTTTTACGAAACAAATAATTTCAAAACCTTACTTCAAAATGATTCAAGTAAGGGAGCTGAATGGTGAAGTAAAACTACTTCTGAGAGCACAAGAGAAAAATCACTTGGGTAAACATAACTGAGTAAATATAACTATGCAGCCCAGCTCTGGATGTGTCTGGTGGAAAACTGAAACTACAAATGACCCTGATTGCCTCACCCTCATGACAAAACATGGCGATAGATAATGAACTTCCAGTCCTTCCATTAATGAACAAATATGTACAGCCAAACCAACAACTGGGTTAAATCAAATATATTTATGCACTAGAAGGGATCAGTCAAAGTTTAGATGCAAATAAATGACAAATATTTGGTAAGATATCAAATTGATTTTCACAAAAACAATGGTAAAATCCAAATCAAACCAAACACTCTCAAGCTAGAAAAGCTGTAAAATGTGTTTCTATAAAGCATTGGCACATGTGGGCTAAATAAATCCGCATTGAGAACTTTTCAGGTTTTTGTGTGAAAATATGTTTGAAGGCATTGCATAATTTTGCTTCTACTTTACATCTAATTGAATATTTTCCATAGACATTTATTGGGTGAATTTCAAAAATTTTTTGGGACTAAGCTGTGCTGAAATCTGTCTAAATAATCTCTGGTTTAATTTCAAATTACTTTTATCAACATTTCAATTTTAACCAAATAAAAGTTCATCACGACTTTCCCAGTTTCTGTTCCTAAATTAAGCCATCATTGTGCTTGAGCTTAGTTTTTGGGTACGAGATGTTTCCTCATTCACGTGCACAGACAGAATGTGCCCCAGCTGTTGCAGACCTTCATATTGCCCAGTCAGCTTCACAGTTGCTCTGAAAAAGCTCCCCTCCCATCTTTCACCAACACTCCCACCCAGTTAGAAATAGCCCTTAGTGAAAGAACAACGACAACGGATTAGGCAGCCTTCACAGTAAATCATCCCAGTGTATTTATGGATCACACTGGTCAGTAGCCCTGACATTTTCAACGCTGCTGTTTTGCTCTGACTCCTTATCGCAACATGGAGCGCTGTGCACACAGCGTCTGAGTGCCTCTTCCTCTCACTCCTGCATGTCTCTAGCTATGAACTGGGGCTTGAATGAGAACATAAAATAACTTTTAACAGGACAGATGAATCTGCTGTCGTGAGTGAGCAAAGAAAGACAATAATTCTGTGCTACATCTCAGATTTTATAGAAATAAGTTAAGTTTTGTATAATTTTGCTATTTGGAAAAATAAAATTATTTTGAAGTGTTGGAGTGATATCACCATAAAGGAAGTAGCAAAAAGACTGAAGAGAAACTCTCAAGGTTAAGGCATCAGTTCACACTGTTGAGGTACGTGGGGTCTCAAGAGTATTTGAATGTGCAGAGGATAGGTTGACAAATACATTGTCCTGCTTAAAATAATTTACAATTTTTCAAATGAAAATTATTCAATTTTACCCCAATTTAAGGGAAATTAAATTTAGTTGTAACTCAAATGCTTATGAAGTCATGAATTAAAGCTAATTCAGGAATCATTGTGCTTGACTCTGAGCTGAAATGTTTACTTTTTGTGAATTGTTAGAAATGTTGTCCATGGTTGCCTTTGAATGCAAAATTAACTTTGGTCCCTGCTACCTAAAAGAAATATAAATCTGGTTACCATAAAGCACAGTGCCTTTCTTCTCATTTTGAGCCTGATTAGGCTTTACCAACAATTTAAAACTTTTAAAAATGGTAACTTATCATATTGATGCAATTTTCTCTTAAGCAAAACTCCAGAATTGAAAACAAACTACTCAAAATCATCTAAATAAAAAGCCCACTTAAAACTTGTTTAAATTCATGATATGTTTTAAGAAGAAGAAAATGAGAAACTTTCTGATCTGAACTTGAAAAAGTGAGTGATCCCCAAAGCTAATTCTGCTCAAGCTCTTATATAACATTAGGCTCTGTCTCATTTTACTTTCATAAATGTATCAGTACAATAAATCGGTATTTAGCAGATTGCAAAAAAATAAATAAATTCAATCTGTCAGCATAACTCGTAATATTAGAGTGTTGGCTATTTTACAATAATGTTAGACTCTACATAGAGCTTTTAATATCTATGTAATATCTATGTAATCACATCTCAGTTCCATCCTCTTTTGTGGCACTGCAAGCTAAACTCAGTGACATGCTCCTTTAAATTTGTTAGAGGTTAAATTACCAGTCTGAAAGGTCAAGGATTAATCGTGCCCTAAGTTTGTGTAAGTTGCCATGCATAAAACATGTCCACCAGTGCCAACAGAAGTGTTCGAACATTAGGTCGCTGTTGGTGAAGTCCACCTTTTCATTTTGTTAATCAACTGCAGAATTCAATGCTAGTTTGTAAAATAGCTAAATAATAGTTAAATGCTTTGTTATGTTAATTTACAGGAATTGTAACTAAAGAAACATTTTACATGCAAAGCAACAAGTAAGTCAGGCTGTCTATGTAAAGTGTGTGAAGTGAGCAGATGAAAAAAATAAACAGGCATAAAATGTGAAAATGTGCCTTTAGTTTCTACTTATAAATGTCACATGCAGCTGGATTCATCTTATCCCCCTGAAGCACCATTCTCCATTATTGCAGATCGATTTTAGTTATAGTATCAGATATCAGATTATTGAAGCGCTCCTTTCTGAGACGCGCCCGTACCTGTCGTTGTGTCCCTGCTGTGCAGCCCGTATCCTTGAAGGGGAGACACGGAGACGAAGGGGTCAGTGGTGTGATCTTTGCTGATCTTCACGCTCACAGACACTAAAGCCAAACTGTGAGTGTGCCTCTGTCTCTGTTGTGAGTGGAATGCAGCTTACATCAATAGGCTAAATTTAACCTGTCAAACACTCAAAGCCACTCTCAGACACTATGGGGCAAGGATAGTGGGGAGAGGAGAATAGATGATGGGATGTGGATTTCCACTCGGATGTTCTTGGGAATGAAGATTCCCCCACTTGAGAAAACTGTTTTCTTGTTTCTGACTCTTTGGGGATGACATGACACATCTTTGAGGTTTGACGTAGCTTTGAGTTTAACATGCCTTCAAGTTGGCATGGTTCTCGACATGCAGCTGCCGTTTCTAATTCTCTCTGCAAATTTGATTTCTGTTATTCTGTTTAATAACCGACTAGTGTGTGTTTAATTGGCCTAGCGATATTAGTAAGGAAACACAGTCAAACACAAATATGTTTTTTTTTTCTTGTGGTTGCACAAGCCAACACATTCATCAAATTACAAAAAAAATAAAATAAAAAAATCAACTTTTAATTTGAACACATGTATTCAGTGGAATTTGATTCATTTTCTCCTGGAACTGTGCAATAGTGTACTTTGGTCAGATGAGGCTTATAAGGCTTTTCAGCAGCAAACCATCAAATAGATGTTTGGATTTGGAATAAAGAGAAGAATATGTGAAAATTAGGCACACCAGTCCCATTCGTTTCTCCTCCATAGAACCAAGGAATCTTGTTTGAGAGCCTAGCATCATGGACCTACACACCTTAGGAATTATAAATATTTACAGTTCTCAGGCTAATTCAAAAGACATGTAGATTCATTTTAGACGGTTATTTTCCAAAACTAGGATATGAGTGATTGGTAAATAAAAAAGAAGCGCAATCAAAGACAGAATGAGTTTCATGTTAAAATATATCCATACATTTTAAAAAGTGGATAACAAGCACAGTTTTCATACTGTTTATTGGTCTTATAAGTGACAAAAGAAAAAAAAAAAACAACAAAGAAAACTACAGAAAGAATTACAGGGTTGGAAAAGCTCAAAACCACAAATCTATTTGTGAAACACAGCATAATGTGGGTACTGGTGAATGTGATAATACACAAATTTACGTCTGTAACAACTATTCCTTCTAAGTTAATTTAGTAAGTTAACCACTGAATCAAACACTTGTTCACATATAAATACATGTGGCATTACATTGTGTAAATGTGAAAAAAGACCTTGCAGAACAGAGAAAAAATTGCAATGCTCTGTGTGTATGTGGCTGTCGGTGGAGAGGAAACAGCTCTGTATATTTTGTTGCAGTGACAGGGATGAGCTACAGACACATTTGTGGAGAATTATGACATATATAATATATTTACATCATCTTAAATAAGATTGCACTGTAAAATCACAACACAGTCCACGGCAAACTTGATTAAAACATTTTAAGGAAAATGATCCAAGATAGCTACACTGGAACTGACAATAGCTTAAAAAGCCACATGGGTTTATTCTTCACAAGAATTGATGGTAATAAATGTTACTGGTAAGAAAAAAAAAAGTCATCATACAGACAAAAACTAAGAGTATGTGAAGCAAAAATGAATATATCATCTTAAATACCTTCTTGTTCCTCCTCTTCTTCTCAGAGAATTCACCCTCAAAGTACAAACAAAAATCACACAAAATAAATCACCCCAAAAACAAACCAAAAAACACATTTGCTTAATTCTGAATTAAATAGGGTTTCATACCTTTGAAAAACTGGGTTTTAGTTTGTTAGATTTGTTTTTTTTTTTGATAAATCACACAATTAAAAATAATTTTCCAAATAAAAAGATGCAGTTTCTACTTCTTATCCACTCAGCAGAGACTAGCTGCTTGTTGACATATCATTTTGTTTCACTGAGGTGTTCTGCTTATGTAAAGTGTTTTAAAAGAAATCTGAGTAAAGAAAATAAACTTTTATCAAGGACAACTTGATTCACTAAGTCAAACACGGCATCTTGTAAAACTATTCTAACCTCCTTTTTGTATTACAACCACAATAGTTGACATATCTAACATGGGCTTTCCTCCCTTGCTACTTCTCAGTAGTATTAACTTCTCTGTGTTGTGCTATAAAAATGAGAAAACTTATTTGGACTTTGCGCTTTGAATCCAAGGCTGACAGGTCTTAGGGGCTGGGCAGGACTGAAGGGGGGCCCGTAGAAGGCTGGTTTCTCCTTTCTGCTCGAGGACAGTGGTTGGAAAGATGGAGCCAGACGCTCATAGTGACCCTTCCTCACAGCAGCAGAATCGAGAGAAACCCGGCGCTTCCATTCCTCTGGAGGCTCAGGCAGAGATCTGTGATGTGCTGCTGTCATAACATCAGACACAATGGAGGACATCGGACTATGGAACACAAAGGCCTCGTCCACGGAGCCGATTGGACTCCTTGATGCTGCCTCCCATGGTGACAGAGGCTTCCTGTGAAAGGATGTTTGCCTCTGTGTGGGAGAAAAAGCTGGCTGGACTCCAGGCATGCTCAGAGGTGACAGAAGTCCAGGTGAAGGCAGTGAATTCAGTCGCTGTGGGAGGCTCAGGGAGCGGCTTCTCCCAAAAACCTAAAAACAGAATCAAGAGCTTAGTATTCAGACACAGTTCTGCAGACTCTGCTGCCATCCCTGGGCTTCTTTTAGCTTGAACAGGTGAATGGTATTTCAATAAAGCAGCATTTCAACCTTAATGATACACCTGAACATGCAGGTGTAGAAAATCAAGAGAATGCAAGATTTGTTTTCCGTAAATCATATTTAGTCAGTCAATTATGCATTAATTAAACTCTGGAGTGCTGGTTTTCCATCAGTAGGGTTTTGTTCTGGCTTTAAAACCTTTATATTGTGTTTTGAAAAGCAGTCCATGTTTAAAATATATTTTCTAATGCCAAACTTGAAACCATTCTGGAGACTTTTTGAGGCTCATTGAGATTCCTGAAAGATCCCACAACTAATTAGTTGGGATCTTATAACTATTAGTAAGATCTCACAACTAAAAACAAAGATCAAACAACTTACCTTATGTTTCTTCAAAGACCTTAAAACAAACAGTTGAATGTAAAAAAATTATACATTTTTACACTTTTTTTACACTAAATTGTTTTCCATAATTACAGTCTTTGTAGACTGTAATTAAGTTTAATATTTTTAGAAAAAGAAAATACACCTTATCCTAAAAAATGTATTTGTTCAAAACTGGAACGCCATAACATAATATCTTGGCCAAGCAGCTATTACTTTCAAACATGCCTGGTCACATAAAACCCTAAAACTTTGTTAAAAAAGACACGAGGCGTATTTCTGGTTTCTGAGTTCAGATAATTACTTTAGATTACACCGCTACTGCCGTTACAATAATACAACTGCAAATTCAACTGTTCCTGATGGCATTAATGCCACTAATAATAACTCCAATAATATTTTTTTGTTTTACTCATTATTAATTATTATTACCATTAACAATAAATATCATTATTATTACAAAGTACAGTTATAATAATTATTAATAATATAATTATTGTTATTATTATTATTATTATTTATTTTTTTTTTATTGGTATGCTTGTGTCCTGTAAATGCTTATAAAGGAAACAACTGGGAGGTCAATTATTTATTAAGGAACTAAACAAAATAGAACATTTTAAAATATAAATCTTTTTAAATCTGCATTTCATTTTCTATTATTTTAAATTGCATTTGTAAATGTAGTGAATTGTTCAATATTAATTCTTTAGAGGCCAGGTCATCCTTGAAGTCTTTTTTTTTTTTTTTTTTTTTTTACCTGCATCAAAATGAATTTAGCAATTCTTTGTTGTAAAACAAAAGCAACTTAAACTGAAACGATTTGAAATGAATGTTTAAGGTATCAAGTAGTTTATGTTATAAGCATTATTGCTTGAGATTTGTGATAAGAACAATTTTATAGTTCGAATGTCTTAAAACCGGGTTTTAAGACATTTTTAAGACAAATTTTGCTTAAAGACAAGGATTACAGTTCCAAGCTTTTCATATTTGCTGAATGTTTGGCAAAATGAGTGAAACAAACACATACAAGTGTGCATTCAACTCAAAAGAGTGAAGTAGTGAGACAGGAGAAAGCATTGGCCACTCAAAGCAGTTTTCAGCACACGTAAAAGACAACAAGTAGGAGAGGAAAAAATTTAATAGCATCACAGAGCTACAAGAAGTTCAAGAAACAGTAATATGTCAGAAAGACAGAGATACAAACAGGACAGATTTGTATAGATTTTATTCTGAATTACTAATAACATTAATACATTTTCTAGCATTAAAGTATTTGTAATTTATCAGCTTTCAAGAATATAACCTTCACTTAGATAATTTTGATTTTTGTTAATGACCACATGATAGAGTCTTTTATCAGTTGCATTACAATTAGAGTCTGGAATGAGACTGAGAAGAATTATAAATTGTGTGCAGAAATTGAAACGCAGTCACAGATTTGACCCCAAACAAAATAAGGGATTAAAAATACTCTTCCAAAGTGGCTGGATGGGTCAGTCATTGTTATCCAGATAGCTTTCAAGTGAAAGAAATATTGAAGATAATTTGATTTGACCAGGAGGTTCATTAATATTTACTGCTACATATGCAAACATTGAACCTTACCTCTTAAAAATACAAACTAAAGGGACTAGAAGAAGACTCTCTGCATATATTTTTGCATATAAAAGCACATCCTGAGAACCATTTAACATTAACTTATCTTCTAATGTCATGTCTTCAACCACATTCCACATTTTGGGATGGTAATGTGTCTTTTTGTTTCTTAGGAACTGTTGTGTTTCTCTGTATGAGAAGTGCCCTGAGATGACCTCCCAAATGGTGCTACATTTATTAAACTAAATGAAAATGTATTTATTTAATTAATAATTGCTACATATATTATTTCAATAACTTTTTATGAGATCTACTTAGTTAATCCTCTTAAGACATTTGTGAAGCCACCCAGATGCATTTGTACTAATGTGACTGTCGTCTCCGGCTGCACCAAAGCATGACCATGTACAGTGTTATACAGAGGAAAGCATAGCAACAGGTTTCCACTGTTTTCCGGTCGCTGCCGGCTTCTTAGCAGAGAATTTTGGCCGTGGAGCCATTTGACGCACGCCTCTAGCAATGAGAGATGCAGGAGAGAAAGCTGAAGCAATGGTGTCACTAACAGAAGATGAGTGCTGCGAAGTCGTGCTTGCAGGTCGGGAGCCTTGTGCTTGCTTGCTGCTTGTGTGTGGGGCAGCACTCGTGACAGCAAGCTTTTCTTCCAAATGCTTGTCTGTTGAAAGCTGTTCAGCTGATCTTGTGCTTTGAGCAGAGAAATTTGGGACACTTACCGATCTGGGAGCCTTAGCAGGAGCCTCTGCCTTGCTTTGGCCAGCAGGCTCAGAAGGATTATAAGGAGAATAGGAAGAGTCGGCTCTTTGCTTAAGGCTTTTGGTAACTTCAAATTTTGACATAGGAGTTGGTTTAGGACTGGGGCTTTTAGCCTCAGAGGCTGCATCATATGTGAACAGAGATGAGTCCAATTGGTATGGCTGATGTTTCATGATATCTAAGGCGTTGAGTTGCTTGGGGGATGACTTGGGTTTCTCTTTGGACTTGGGCTTGATTTTGGGGTTTGTGGAAGGGGGCTGCTTGGCTGCTGATGGAGGGTAGAAAGGAGACAGAAGAGGATTATATGACAGAGGGGGTGGGGCACGAATATTGGATGAATATCTCCAAGAGTTAGGGAGAGATGAGGTTGGGGAGGGGGACCTTCTTTTGTTCGCTTGCACTGTTTCACCATCAATGACAAACTTCTCCATGCGAGACTGTCTTTTGGCAAATAATTTTGCACCTTTCCCTGACATAGTTGTCCCATCAGCAGCCTGATTAAAACTCCTGTCTGGGACTCTGAGCTTTGGAGAAACCTCTAAAGGTTTTGGTTTCTGAGGGTATGACTTCTCTGCCTGTGGTAGGAAAGGAGCATCCAAGTTTGGAGAACTGTCTGATTTATTTTTTGAGTGTGAAAGTGGGCTATAAGTAGGACTGTGGGCCTGCTTACTCACAGGGGATAGTGACGGCTGTTGACTCCAGCTATTTGCAGTTGGTTGAAGACGGAGCTGAGAAGAGTTGACCGGAACCAGGGCATTGGCAGGTGTTTGAAGTGATGCCTCTGTTTGATCTGATGCCCAGTGGCCAGCCATCTGTTGAGGTTGAGTCCAATCTTGCTGCTGTAAATAATGCTGACCATGAAGACCGATGAGACTGTGAGAGGGATGGGACACCGGACTCCTTGAAGGAACATAGGGCTCACTAGAGGGGTTCCAGGGTGGACATGCTGGGTTAATGGTGGGTTTGGGGGCAACCGGGGGAGGATTTTTAAGTTTTATTGGTTTGGGTTGCATAAAATTACAAGCCTCAGCACCCAAACTGAAAAAGTCTTCCTCTGACTCAATATAAGACTTCCTTTCACCTTTGCTTTGGCCATAAAGTTCAGATTCTTTTGCAGGCACTGATGGATGCTTATTTGCAGTTTTCCGCTTTGACTCTGGTAAGATGCCAGTCTTGATGGCAGGCACGGATATTCGTTCATCTCTTGAGGCAATAATGTCTCCAGTTGGAGACCAAACCTTGGGGTTAGAGTTAATCGGTACAGGGACTTTGAATGCTAGTTCATGCTTCTTCATGGCTGGACTGACCCCACCAGACATAGTGACAGGTTCAAGTGTTAGACTCTCTTGAAATCCCAAAAAGGGTTTGGCAGTTCTGTTTGGCACCATGGGTTTTGGCACAGTGGAGAGGTGGTTCACCTCTTGAACATCTGCATAGTAATCCATGTGCTTCTTGACATCAGTCTCCTCAGCATGCATGTGCATTTCTTTACTTTCAGAAGTTCTTGCATGATGTGTTTTTTTCAAAACATCCTCAGAAAAGCCTTCGCTCCTCTCTTCTTCTTGCTCTGACACAAGTTCATCAATTCTTTTGCGACGCTGTTCAAACATCAAAAGTCTCTTCCCCTTTGTCTCTGGTAGCACATCCATGTCTTCACCACTTCCCCAGTTCAGAGCTGGATTACGGTACTGGTGATACTGAAAATACTGCTCCTCAAAATCAGAATCACTCGAACTCTGGAAGCTGTAACCAGCAGATCTAACTTTGTCAGTTTTTCCCTCTATGTGACCGGAGCTGTCAAAGGCGTGAACTCCAGTTCCGTAGCTCACAAGAGTGTATTTTTTTACCCACTGGCGGCGCTTTTTAAAGAGCAATGCTCCCTTGTTTTGTGGGTTGGGTGCATTGGCCAGGAGTTGGGCAATTCGCTTGCATTTAGACTTGGTCTCCTTTACATGTCTCTCTGATTGGCTCTCTTTGTGACTGAGCCCTGAGATGAAGAGCAGAAAGGGGACAAAAAGAGAGAGAAAGGAAGACAATGAGAAAATCAGAATGTACAAATATACACACATCAGTCAGCAAAACCACTATGACCATCATTGACACTCTCACTGGTTTGAGGCTATGTGGCAACAAGCTATGAATTACGACATCCTGTTATCATAGGCAGTGTTTCTTTATTCAAGATACAATAGCACATCTGGTGGGTCGAAGCTCATGGGGCAACCTTTGTGAATCATATGGATATCTGGTTGTTGGTTCACCATGGCTGCATCCTTAGCCTAGGTTAGATAGCAACAAAAGACGTCATCTTGGAATTTACTGAGTTAGTCACAACATTGAAATTAACAAGATTTGATGGGTTTCTGCTCAATTGCAGAAATTTTTCTTTTTTTTAAATATAAAACTGATATTTCAATTGAGTATTACAAAAAAGAATTAATTTCATCTTTCTTTGCTGCAGCAAGCACACTAATAAAAGCATCATATTTACTTACAGCCAACCCATGAGGGATCCAAAGGCAAGGAAAGTGAGGGGCTCACTTTCCATTGCTGTCAAGTATTACGACTGGAAAAGGGATCGGGTGGCTGGGCAACACATGTTGGTGTCGGTCAAATTTGCTTCTGCCAGCCTCATCATATGGTCAAATTTTATTCTTGTCCTGCTCAGACTAATAAAGCTGTGGGAATCCTCCCCCACTAAGCCCATCTGAAATAGATCCCATGTAAGAGCATGAAAATAGCTGCACCCATTGTGCTACTTTCAAGTTATCGGCAATACAAAATCTTTTTGCACATTTATAGTAAATGCAGACGGAAAAAAGTGCAAATTTGTTTTGTCAGATGTTATTTTAAATTGATCTACTGTACTCGAAGCAAAGATAAAACAGCATGTCATCTTTTTTATTACTGACAAACAGTCATTTCAATGTCGAAAGGCTATTTTAACCCATGCTTTGCGATGTGGATGGCTAGAAAAATGGTTGAAATTAAATTAGCAGGATAGAAAAATAGATACTTACGTGTGTACCTTGCCCTTTGCCTGCCCGGTCTGCAGAGATCTCTGTCAGACCCCAAGTTCCTCTTCTCTGCCTGCTCAGCACCCTCGTCAGAAATTCCAAAGAAGACAGAAGCAGGAGGTGCTTCGCTGCTCCCTCCTTCCTCTGAAGATTCAGTGCTCCTGTTCTCAGTCCTTGGGCCATGCCCATCACTGGCCCCCAGGGGCCGTTCTGAGCTCAGGGTCAGGACCTTGGTCATATCAGCAGCACAGCCAAGAGAGGAGGAGGAAGAGCAGGAATGTGGCCACGACTTGGAATCTGGGCACTCTGGGGGTGAGGTTACTGATGTTTGTGAAGCTTCGATGTCAGGAGATTCTGTCATAGATTCTCTTGATTCAGAAAAATAAAAATCACAATTTTCTTGATAGAAAACTGACTCTTCCTGCTCATTCTGTTCCAGGAGAGATTCTGGACCATCTGCAGATTCCCTGTGATGCAACTGAAGACACTCTGGCGACTGGGACGAGGGGATATGAGTATTTTGTGAGCCTGAGAGGTCCTCTGATTTACAATCATCATCTTCATTATAGGACTCGGCCAAATGCTCAGAGGGACAAAGTTCCTGGGAACCTTCTGAGCCTGACCAGAGAGGACTGTGTGCAGAGTCTTCAGCTTGTAGTTCCATCTCTTGTGCTGGTTTACAATGTCCAATGTCTTTTTCCTTCATCAAGACAAAGATATGTCTAAGTTAACATCAGATAACCTTTTCACATGAAGTGTGGATTATTATTTACAAATATAACTTTGAACTGTGCAAATTGTGTCAGCATCATGGAGGGGAGTTGCATGTAATTCATAGTAAAACTCCAAAATCCCAAAGTAACTTAGAAACTATATCAGATGATAAACAATAAAAAAGTATATATTTAACGGCTTGCGGAAGGATTATTCAACTGCAGGATTATTCTAGTAGAATGTAGATAAACCAAAATCATTTACATATTCAGTTTTCGCCAGAGGAGAATTTTGTTGCCCTTTTAGCAATACATACAAAAATGTAATTCCTGAAATTATTCCAGTCCCAAATTGGAAAGGGCAGCTTTGGACTGGCTGTTTCATCAGGGCTGTAAATGGAATGGCATGTAATACCAGGAGAGGGAAAGGAGCATTCATGTCCAAGAGTATAAGCAAAACAATTGAGTATCTGTTTCCCCAACTCTGGTTTACACAGCAAGGTTTTTTTTTACCCCCACTGTTCCCATTTATCTCTGCACCTAGCCTCTGTACTGATGCAGCTGTCAGCATGCCCATTTAATATGTTGCAGACTCTCTGTGACTTTACTACATTATATAGATCTTCTTTTACTCAACCCAATCCCTGATTTTCAAATTCATACATTTTAACTGTTAATTGTAAAATTAAACCACTGTCAAACATCCAACACATTTAAAAAAAAAAAATAAAGAAATGCAAATGTAATGATATTTATTTGTAATGAAATTGCTACCTGAAATTTGAACAGTGAAAGGTGCAGTCTAGTCTTCGGAGGGATATGTTTAAACTGTTCAAACTATTTTTACCCACAAAAATAGAATCGACCAGAAGGGGGTGCTATAGCACTACAAAATGTTACACATTATGGTCGTCTTTTGGCTCATCACACTTTTACACGGTAGTAATCCAACACAAAAGCTTATTTACTGCCATCACGATTATTCGATATGCGCATTAAATCAATTTTAAAAATCGTTGCCGGTTCCCAGTAACAATTTGGTAATCATATAATGATACAAGGAGCACAATTTTCTCACCAGAATATGTTTGCTGTTTGCAGGAAAATGTTTGAGGCCTTTTAAAAATGTAAAAAAAAAAAAAAAAATAATAATAAAAAAAAGAAGAAGAATTTCCATGTTTTTGTGCAATTAAACATATGTGTTGTTTTAAAGAAAAGCTACATGCAGCAATAAAAAAAGATTTCCAAAACCTTAAAACGATCCAATTATATTTCTAAGAGGGTGCTTGACATCGATTTGGCATATATGCCACCAATGTATTCAATATATACAAAGAAATCAAACTGAATGAACCCATAGAAAAGGTGGAGAGAAGCACAGACTATGTATTGAGTACATGACAATTTGTCAGTGTTTAGAAAGGTGCATCAGTGACAATAATATAATCAATTTTAGTCCTGAAAGGTATTTTTTTTTAGGAATGTTCAAACCTTATTGTTGCAAAAAATGCTGATGGCATGAATTCCAGTCATATTTTTAAACATCTTGCAGTGTTCCAGTAAGCAACATTACAGCAACAATCCAGAAATGAAAAAAACATAATTTCAAAACCAGCCACAACCAGATGATCTTTGCAGTACTGTCAAAAGAATAGACAGTACAGTCGCAGAAAAGCTGAGAACCACTCACAGAAAGGTTTAGACAAAAAAAAAAAAAAAAAAAAAAAAAGCTTAACCATCAAAGCTTCTTTGCATTCTCAGTCTGCAATCTTACAGAAAAAGTATATTCCAGCTTTTGAGGGGAACCTTTAACACAGAAGTTTAACTATTTGGATATAGACATCCTGTTTGAAGAAGATTCATGGGCCTCTTTTCTCTATACATGAGACATTTTCACAACAAAAAAGTTTTTTCTACTTATACATTAAGTTCAGTAATCATGTTCAGGACTTTCCTATTGAGCTATTTCATTGTACTACTGGTACATATAATTTATGGACTTGTTTGTTCCATGTCAATTGCATCATTAGAAATACATCTAGAAAAAGTTGACTTGTTCAATACTTAAATATGCTGTCTGTGGCATTACATAAAGCTAAGCCTTTTGTAACCCTGGCCAAGTTTCAAAGGAAAACTGTCCCCTCCAAGCTTCTCTTCACACTTGGTTCCACTTCATTTAAACTCTTGGCCAACATCAGTTCCGGCTCTGGTGCTACAAGACTTTCTTTCTCCTAGTATGGCTAAAACACCAGCAGGCTGAACTGCTGTCATGGAAACAGGGAGTCAGTATCTCTGGTGAATGAGACGACTCTTGGTTTGGGGGGTTAAGGAAGGTGACCCATAAGACTAAGCTAAAGAAGAGTCAATGTTTCCATGATACCCAACATTAAGCGCACATTCTGCTGAGAAACAAAAACATATTTTTGAAGTATTCAACCATCTGCAGGCCTTAAAACAGCTAAAATATGCATTTTGCAGTTTCATTGAGTATATTTCAACATCTTCTAGAAAGTTTAAATTTACAAAAAATTACATTAAAAAAATTCTTCAGTTTTTTTAGTTAAAAAGTATTAAATATCACAAAACATGATATGATACTGATTACTACAGGCACTTAGGCAACTCAAAAAATATGTAATCCACACTAATTAATGTATATTAAGATCAAGCTTAATTTTCAAGTAAACAACAAATCAGACAGCATCAAAATCAGTATTTGGACTTAATACTTACGGTTATTATTCTTGGTGCAATGAAATGATTGACCAAACGGTGAGCCTTCAGTTGCAATCCAGCATCACAGCCCTTCTGCTGTACAGCAACATATTACAGTGCAGCCTGGGTCACTCATGTATGCGACCGTATTTAAGCAGGGGGAAGAAAAGGTGACCCTGCCTTCACCTCCCACTCCCAATCCCAGACAGTGGCATCACACTGCTACAGCAGTCAGGTGTCATGAGACATGGAGATATTCCTAGCCATCTGAAATGTCCGTCTGATTTAGATTTTTTTTTCTCTCCAAAGTAACGTGGAGGTAAAAATATTAACATTTTGTATACATCTCATTAATTCTTTAGCTTATTTGCAAAAATATTCATACCCCTGGAGCATTTTTTCGTTTTTTCACATTTCAATCAAGCAACAATGTATTTTGGGGAAATTTTGTGTCTCTGCCCAATATAAAGCAGTACATAATTGTGCTGTGGAGGTCAAATAATATGTGGTTACTTTTTTTTAAGTAAAACTGTGAAAATAATTAGTTTCCAATCCCCTTGCTTGAATAACCCAAAATAATATCAAGTGCAATTCCAGTCGGCAGAGACCTAATTAGTAAATGACATCCAATTTAATGTGCACTTTCATGTCAGTGTAAATGCAGCTTTTATGTGAGAAAATCAGAAGTATATAAGAGAACTTTTGTGAGTAAATAGCATCATTAAGACCAAGAAACACAACAGGTCATGGATAAAACTGTGATGAGTTTTGAAGCAGGATTAGGTTATAAAAAAAGACACAAGTTTTGAATATTTTACAGTTTACTATTTAGTTCATTGTCCAAAAATAGAATGAGGATGGCACAACTCAATAGCTACCAAGTCATGGCAATTCACCAGATTGGGTGAATTTGTTAATGAAATCCTGCACATTTATTTTAATGGTCCAGTCAAAATCTAGACCTAAATCCAATCAATAACTTTGAATTTTTAAACTTAAAATTTTGATTTAGCTACTCTCTAAAGAAAAATAAAATACATATCTATCTGAAAATGAACAAAGCTGACTCTGTAGCTATAGATGATTTACAGCTATTATTGCAGCAGAAAATGGTTCCAAAAAAAGTACTGCCATTCGGGTCCGGTTACAAAAGAGCATCACTTCTTATTTAGAAAAACACTTTCAAACCATCTATCATTTCCTTTTTCCTTCACAATTATAAATTACTCTCTTTTGGCCCGACAAATAAAATCCCTATCATTAACAACAAAGTATGTGGCTGTTGCGCAAGCAACAACAAGTTTACAGATTTGAGACAATGCAAGAACATTTGTCTCACTTTTTAGTCATGCCTAGCTAATAAAAGCACACACCAAGAGAACCACCTAACACAAAAACAAACCAAAATACCCCATTTTTTGTTTAGCAAGATTTCTTTACGTGGCCTTATCTGTAATTGTTTTATCAACCACCAGAGGTCGCATGTGTTTCAAATTTGAATACATGTATACATTTCTTGTGTGTCCACACAAGAACGTTCTGTAACATCTTGTTCATATTGTAAAAGGAAGGGTTATTTTTCTCTTTATCTGTGATAAATCAGTGACTAATTATGAAAAAATCTGAACACATTTATTGAGACTTTGCTTTTTCAAAGTTTTTGTCAAGACGACTCGGTGTCCTCACATTTAAATTCGCCACACACATTCTTAGTGGAACAAAATGTGGACTCAAATTTATTAAGTTTAACAATGTTTTCTGTTAAATATTTGCCTGTAACCAGCTGTACTTTTATCTTCAAGATATCTTACTGGAAAGTATCTGTCTGTCATGAAGATATACTGCATGCTTTTTAATACTCAAAAAATAATGAAACTGCTTTGCTGCATGCCTGTCAAGATGCTCTAATCACAAAAGCTTAATATTTTCTAGTTTGAAAAAGATTTTAAAAAGGAGTTTATGTTTGGTACAAAATAACTTATTTGTTTTGGCTGCAATAAAATGTCTAAGCCAGACATTTGTAATGATTAACAATGCACTCTTATATGTGCCTTTTCACTCTGTGTCTTTTCACTTTGCTTCACTTTCACTGTATGTCACTCCTCACTGACTTCCGATCAGCAGCAAAATGAAATTTGACAATGTGCTTTCTGAAATTAATGGATTTGGAAAATTTCAAGTCAAGCTGTTCTTGATTCAGACGCTCTCTCGAATCACTCTGCCGTGCCACTTTCTGCTAAACAACTTTATGGGCGCCGTACCCCCTCACCACTGCAACATCAGCACCCTGGAAGATAGAGGCATCTTTGGAAATTTGACTCCCTACCAGAAGCTGTTGGTTTCCATTCCAACAGAGCAAGATGGGACTCTTAGCTCATGTCAGATGTTTGAAAAGCCCCAATATGAGTATCTATCAGGCAACCTCAGTGAGGAGGCATCCTTGGTTGAGTGTCAGAGTGGATGGGTCTATGACAACAGCACCTTTAAATCTACCTTGGTAACTGAGGTAAGTGTTGTAGAAAAAGCCATAAGATAAAACATGTAGACATTTTCTGTCTGAAGTAGAATTTTCTATTGTTACTTTAAACTGACCAAATTGTCCTTTGCAGTGGGATCTTGTCTGCAGCAGAAAAGGGATGAACAACGCAACAACTACAATTTTCTTTATCGGTCTCATGATTGGAGCCCCGCTCTTTGGGTTTCTAAGTGACAGGTAAGGATTTAAATAAAAATATTGTATAATATAGTGCTGATGAGTCAATGTGTCTGTGTAAAAAGTTAAAATAAAAGCTTCATATATGCTCAAGAACATTCACTAAAATGTATGTAATCCTACAAGATAACACTTGTAGGAAGGAAATTAAGATGAATGAGAGAATTATGGGAGCTTTACTTCAAAGTCAGAAAAGTTTGTTGAAAAGTAAGGCAACACTGTGGGGTTTCATGTCAGTAAAACTTTTACCTTCTGATCAGCTTGTAACTCTAAGCTGATGTTCATCATGACCAGGTTTGGGCGACGACGACTGCTGCTGGTGGCTTATATATCCTCCTTGACGTTTGCAGTACTGAGCGCATTCTCCACATCATATGTTATGTTCGCCATTATGAGATTATTCACAGGAATGTCCCTTGCTGGGATAAGCATTATCTCCATTGCCTTAAGTAAGAGAGACATTTCTACTGTATGTCTTCTCTGTCGTTTATGTTCATTTTCTGATCTAACTTTTCATCCATGCCATTGTCACCGCAGATGTTGAATGGTGCGGCATTGAGCGCAGGACTTTCTCAGGTGTGATCATAAGTCTGGACTGGACCCTTGGAAACTGGCTTTTGACAGGGATGGCTTTCTTTGTGAGGGACTGGAGGATGCTCCTTGTGGTTGTTACTTCACCACTGATTTTGGCCATCTTTGCTTGGCGGTAATGAAGTTAAATCTTATTACTGAAAGAAGCTAATTCTGTTGATCAAATAGTGAAGTCTTTTATCTGTCATTGCAGTTGGCTCCCAGAGTCTGCTAGGTGGCTTTTGGCAAAGAAAAATGCAGAAGCCGCACATCATTACATTGCAAAATGCGCTGAGGCAAACAACAGGTCCAAGTGTATTACTACCATCACACCACAGGTATTGTGCCTTGCCACAGTATTCAGATCTGTTGAAGTCTTTTATTTTGCAGCCACATAATGCGTAAAAGTGCAATGAAAGAAAAATGACAAAGGGTTTTCATATTCAACCCACTGTATGTGTTAACCTCAAATATGAAACAAATCATTTTCTGTAGTGACGGTATTAGGTCATTTTAAAATGTCTTCATTTGAACTCTCTGACTTTGCTCTGTTTTTCTGTTTTTGTCAAAGACGTTACTGGAATCTGCAGAAGTTGATAATGGAGATAAGAAGTACACTGTTGTTGATCTGTTCAGGACCCCAAATATAAGAAAACTTGCAATATGCTCAGGGATTGTATGGTATGTATTATTTTAAAGTGAGTGGGTCAGTACTTTTTAAAGCGGCAACTTTGTATATTTGTGTGGCAATTGTTAACATGGCACCACAGAAGAAGAAAAATATGAAGGGCAACACCTTACCCATTTTAAGGTGCAACATTTTCAAAATTATTGGTCTTTCTGGAAAGTGTTAAAGTAAATAAATATTTTATTGGATAATTCTACACTGACATTTAGCAAAATAGAGCCTTTGATGTGAAAATATTGAGTCATGTCATATGAGTATAATTTTCATACTAATATGTCAGCGGACACTCTAAGAATAGGCCGATCAATCCAAACCACATCAACTGTGTTGCTAACTACAGGTTTGCCAGCTGCTAACAGCCAGTAACGGGTGTAAGAGCACTGCTGGTGTATTGCAAAATGTTGTCAGGCTACAATATAATTAGTCTCAGTAGAAGATAACTCCAAAATATTAATGTTATGTTTCAGATCAGCTAGCTTGATATTAATGTCATTTTTTGATGAGTTTCAGAAAATTCAGAGAAAACAACAAAGGAAATAAATTTGGGTTTAAGTGCTCATTCATAAAGTTTCTGATTGCCTTAGCTTTGAATTTCACTTATAAAGAAAGAAGTGAGAATAGCAAAAAAAAAAAAATGCTTAAAGTTATTTTTTGTGTGTGTTCTAGGTATGGAGTGGCATTTACTTACTATGGAATAAGTCTAAACATTACAGGGTTTGGACTAAATCCATTCCTCACACAATTCATCTTCGCTTCAATCGAAATGCCGATGAAGATCGGCGTCTATTTCTCCTTGGAGAAAATTGGTCGAAAGCGTTGTGAGATGACAGCTCTGCTGTCTGTGGGAGTCTGTCTATTCATCAATATTTTTGTCTCGAAAGGTAAATTTTTTTTATTTAGAACGGTCACATTTGGTTAGAAATATATTCCTAAGCACATTTAATCATTGTGGACTTCTCCCCAGATAAGTGGATTATTCGGACCATTGTGGCCGTCCTGGGAAAATCCATGTCAGAGGCTTCATTCACTATAATATTCCTTTACACAACTGAACTTTATCCTACAGTAGTGCGGTCAGTCGAACATATGTAGTTATGTTCATTAAGGATGTTTGATTTTGTTGAGATCGGAACGTTCCCAATAGCCTTTTCGTCCTTTTTCAGGCAGAATGGTCTAGGCTACACCTCGTTTGTGGCACGGCTAGGAGTGTCCATCTCCCCGCTCATTATGCTGTTGGAAGACGTGTGGCAGTTCCTCCCCGCCGCCACTTACTGTGCTGTGGCAATTAGCTCTGGTTTGGTTGCTTCACTCCTGCCTGAAACATTAAACGCCCAGCTGCCAGAGTTCATTGAAGACATTGAGAAACCCAGGTAAAAAGGGAGAGAAGTTTCAAGGTTATGTGTAATCCAATATCAAATGTACAGTAAAGGTTTAGTTATTTACAGAGCCTCCTAGTACAAAGGTACAATTTAAGAACATTTCAAAAATACAACACATTTTTTTAATGCCTTTGGATATTTTTGCTCTTTTTCTCTATTTTTGAAGGATCTATGTATGAAGAAATGAATGAGTTTTATTTGTATTGCAGGAACAAGTCAACAAGGAAGATGGTAATTCAGTAAAAGGGAGAATTGACCAGTGACAGAATATTTTTAACAACAAAACTAATTTTGAAACAAGAAAGCAAGAAAAGAAAACATTATCCTTGACTATTTTTACTCTTCTCATCTTCCTGGAATCTGACTTTGGACTTTGATGAAATTATACTGGGATGATTAACTTCTACAGGCATCACTTGCACACCACTAAACTGGTCTAAATATTGTTCCTCTGACACATAAGCTTATTCAAATCAAAGCCTTTATAGGTTTCCAGTTCCAAACGCCAACACAAGCTAAACTTTTCAGATGTCGGACATCTAGTGCTTACTCTCTTCCACAAGTCATCTGTAATACTATTCCAGAAATTATCTTGAAAGTGTAAAATCATTTTATAATAAGCAATTATTGTAATGTCATTTTGTCTCTTTGTGATGTTTTGTGCTTTAATTTAATCATTTTAATTTTCTTGGACTCTTCTGCTTCTGTCAGTGTGTTTTGAAAAGTACATAAATAAAAGGTATTTTTTTATACCAACAAATGCTTAATCTCAAAATGTGTTTTCTTGCTAGTTTATTTTTATCCGTTCACTAATATACATAAATATGCGTAAATCAGGACACTTAATTTAGTGTCCTGTTTTAATTGTGCCCATAAATTAGCTGTGATGTCTTTCAAATCACAATGAATGTCTGGCCATTATAAATCCACAAATTCTGTTGTCACCTTATTAAAAATCATTTGCATATGTGACTTTTAATGAAAATAACATTTGAAAAGTTACTTAATTTTAAAAATTACAGGTGTGAATTACAGTTTAAGACTTTAAAATGTAAAACATGCAATTACATGAGTGTATATAACATAATCCTCATTATATGGATTGGCCTGGATTACAAGTTAAGTCATTAGAGCTCTATAAAAATCATCAAAGAGTTAATTGCAATCAATCAATCAAATTTTATTTGTATAGCACATTTCAGCAGCAAGGCATTTCAAAGTGCTTTACATCATAACAAACACAAAAACACAAAGTCATGCAACATAGAATAAACAATCAAAACAT
>CAEGAD010022652.1:0-24507 GCA_903067055.1 Poeciliopsis paucimaculata
TATATATATATATATATATATATATATATATATATATATATTATTTCAAGCAGGTAGTTGTACCCAAAAGGAACAAAAAAAACCTCTGCAGCCTGTATTTGCTGTTACTTTATTAATATTTCACCAACCAATGGGTGTAACAATGTTGTGAAAAATTAATGGCTGAAAATTACTGTGACTTTGAGTGTTTTGGTGACAACGAGGGCCTGAAAATACTGAATTTCTCGTTATATTCAGGTAGTAAACTTGTTTCCACATAAAGATCTTTGAAATACGAAACCATTTACAAAGTGTCTCTGAGTTTCGAGGCTCATACCATGGAGCTATTCAACACTACAAAAAACAATTTTCAGATACATTATTAGGAGGACACAAAAATTTCCTGGAGTGTTTTTCACTTAGAAACAAACAGACAAATTTAGCATATATGTCCACCTTTATACAACTTCAGCTATTCGAAGATTATGAAACTATCACTACATTTGGGGATCGTCGTCAGGTTGTTGAGAACGGCCTGATGACAAGAATCCGAACAACCAGAAAATCACAGAGGAAGCTTTCTTGTCTGAAGCAGAATTGATGCTTCTCATGTGGAACAATCAAATCAGTTTCACAGTTTTTTTAAAATTAATGCTCCACAGAACTACATAAAAAGCCAATATTATTATAATCACGATGTCTGCTGCTATGTTTGTCAGCCTTCCAGGCTGTTTTCTTTGCATCTTTAAAAAAAACAAAATGAAAAGAGATGTGGCGACATGCCAAGCGAAAAATCCCTCTACACATTCGCTGATTGCAGAATCACAGAGCCGGCATGCATCCAGTGCAACAAATGTCCGACCTTAGTGGAATATTGAGGACTGAAAAAGCAAAGAATTAAAAAAAAAAAAAACCCATCTAAGTTACACTGTTTTCTCTCTCTCTTTCTCTCTCTCTCTTTTTATAAATTTGCCGTCACCTTTTTGTCATTTCTAAGAAAAACAAAGGGCTGCACTCTGTAATTTCTCTGTTTGTGAGAAAGTGTTTCACTCGACTGACGCTGTGCAGCTCCTCGTTTAAATGAAGTTTAAAGTTTGTCTCTTTCGCCTCCTCGCAGAACATTTGGCACAAACTCAACAATATTTTAATTGGCTTCTCATGCTCCAAATGGTAAATTGACAAGAAAGCGGAATAAATTAACAGTGAGGAGGTGACAAAAATTTGAAATAAATTAGCAGCTGAGAAACTGATGAGGGGAGGGAAAAAAACAAAACAACCCGGATAAATTCTGAGACTAACAGCATTTCCTACATTTTCTGAAAAAGAAAAAAAAAAAAAGCCTTTGATTTAAACTAAATCTAACGATCATCACTGCCTGGTTTTAAAAACAAAAAGTGAACAAGGAAGGAACAAAACATTTCCTGGACTGCACAAGGCTTAGCTAAGAGCCTCAATAGGAAGAGCTCTGACAATTTTCATCTTTTGCTCATCCTATAACCACTAATGTCAATGTCTATTATTTGAATAAAATAAATAAACAAAATGGAAGAAGACAATTATTGGGGGGGGGGGAGGAGAAATGCCATAAGACGTCCCAGTTTGCACCAAGCCACGAATAATACACTGTGATTCTAAGCTGAATTCAAAATTGAACTTTTTGACCGACAAAAAAGTACGGTGGTGGCAGCATCATGCTGACTCTCACGCTGACTCCCACCTTCCATGAGGAAAATGGCCCCCAAAGATGCAGCAAAATCTACAAACAGAATACTTCATATCGTTGTGTTAGAGTGGTCCAGTCAAAGGCAGGACCTCAGTCTAACTACGATTCTCGCAAGACTTGATAAATGATGGGCGCTGATGCCAGCTGTCTGGTTTAGCAAAGAGGAATGAACAAAATGTTTTGTCTCCGCATTGCACAGCTGGAAAAAAATTACAAATAAAGCTGCAGGATGCAAGTTTTATAAAAAATATGTTGTTGATATATATATATATATATATATATATATATATATATACATATATATATATATATATATATTTGTTAAAACTTTCACAATGTCGTGATAATATAAGACAGATAATCTTTGAAAAGATTGATGTCCTATCATTGCCATCTGAAGAAACTCACCAACCAAAAACAACGAATCAAAGCCAGGAGGAGGGTCTTAGTGCTGTCAATCATGCTCATGAACTGCTAAATGTGCTAATAGTGGTGTTTTAAGTTTTCCAGCGTTACAGGAAAACTGTTTATCCTCTGTCATTTTTGGCTATGCTAACTAGCTTTAGCATTCGCGGCAGGTTATGTTGTGGTAGCTGTAGCTTAGCAGAGAGCGAGGTACAGTGGTGAGCAGCGCATACATGATGATGATTGACAGCTCTAACACCCTCCTCCTAGCTCTGATTGGTTGTTTCTGACAGCTGTTCAAAACGACACTGAAAGCAGAGAAGCTTGATTTGTTTTCCTTTCACATATTATCTGCCTTTTGTTGTACCGTCACGACATCGTGATCATCTTAACAAACACGAAAGACGATCACATCTTAGGTTTTGTAAAAGTCGCATACTGAAGCTTTAAAATTTCCTCAGCAGTTTGTAGTCTCTGTCCATCAGTTTGTGACTTTTCTGGATAACCACGGTCTGATTTATCTTGAGTTTTACACCAGACCAAACCTTTCAGTGGGAGGGAATAATATTATGTATAAAATGTACTTTTAATGCTCGATATAAGTACTGTTTTCTGCACATTTATTCATGCAACTCGCCACAACACTATTTTCTCACCAAAAGTGCAGGGCCTCGCAGAAACTAGTTTTGCAGTTGCCAAACAACTAACGCACAGTTGCCGTGGGACATTTCCCATGCCGTGTGTTTGCCCCTTTATTGGTTGAGCATGAATAAGTCAGCGCCACTCTCCCTCCATCTAATCATCTGTGGTTAAGTGACAGAATAGAGGTCGGCCTAAGCAGCAAGCCAGACGTGAGATGTTTCTATGCCAACGGATATAGAGAACGGTAATCGAGTCCTTCTGTTTACAACTGGTTTCTATCCACATCTAGCAGCTAAGAGTGATAGCGGCTTTATGTTGCTCTTACCTTTAGCTGACCTCGTCAACGCTGGAAGAGATGACATCCTCAAAACCAGAGTAAAACTTTTAAATTATTTAAAATGTACTATTTGTGTCATGAATAGTTTATTGAAAACGGGGAGGGTGGATCCCCAGTTTTGTGAGCCACTTGGTCTTTGATAAACCAACAAACTCAAAGAACTACAAACCATGCACTCCACAAAATCTGTCCTTCCTATAAAAGCAAGGAAAAGAAGAACGCCATTGTTAAAAGAAAGCGAAACCGATTGTTACGGCCCGTCTAGGGGTGGCCAGATCATAACATGAAGGATCCATCCTCTTCAGATCCCAGGCAACCGACACACACAAAGTTGAACATTTTATAATGTTACTTATTTTAAAAAGATGCATTTTGATTGAGATTTTACAAGAAATGGAGCATATGGCTTCATAGTGAGCTGTGATCCTGAAAACAACAAACAAAAGGAAACGATATGAATATTAACCAACTTGACAAATTGAAAGTAAATAGACCAAATGACAAAAACGAACCTCCCTAATTAAGAAAAACATGAGAAAACTAAGCAAACATAAACGGCAGCCCACTCCTACAAACTCCCAAGATTTTTACAAGGTGTTAACAGACCAACAGTGGCTGGTCTGAAGCAGGAAGTCGCCGTCTGCGGCTTTTATGTCCGTCACCTCCGGGAGGCCACCAATTGGACGTCTCCGTCGTTTTCTGGGAACCGATCAGAGACAGGCGCCAGCACACTCATGTTTGCAGAAATAACTTTGACGCCAGTCATAATCATATTTCCAGGCGATACAGTAGTCTTGACCCACTGCCACTCCTATAGCTTTAGCAGAAACAAGCGATTGCTCACGTTCTGTTGGTGACCTGGAGAGGAACAGTGGTTCTGCAGTCTGCAGCTTTGTCTGTGACTCTTGTACAGTAGGAGAGTACGGCTGGTGAAACATGTTTTAATCAGAAGGCTCTGCATGGTCAAGCCTGAGGCAGTTTAACTTCTCCCAGTAGCACATTAAGCCATGTAGCATGTAACATGTTCAACAACATGCCATCGGGTGTTGCAAAGGGTTTACGCTTGTTTCAATATTGCAAGTTGAAACTAGACTTTCGTTCAAGGCTCTTCTGAACACGTGAAGAGAAATCCCGACGTTAGAATTGTTCTGCAGCAAGAGAGCCTGACTGAGCTTTGAAAAACAAAATAAATGCCATAGGAGCTGAATGCCTAACACCTTGAATGTTGCCAAGGCAGAAAATCAGAGACGCGACAAGGAAGCACACATCTTGTAATGAGAAAGTTTGTTTGTTAAAAGAAACCGATCAAATCGGAGTGGTTATTTGGGCACAATGGAAATATTTGGAATGCAGTACAAAGTGTCTGTTCTTAAACTTAAATGTTGAAAAGAACAGCTAAATAAATGTGATTTGAACCGAGCTGAACTGGAAACCTTATGGCAAAAGAACATCTAACAAGAGTGTGTGTTTCGGCAAGCAGCTATTGAACACACTTTTCTACTTAATTATTTCTGACTTTCAGTCCTTTTTTTTTTTTTAAATTAAAGGACTAAATAATAATAATAATGAAATTGCAGGAACTCACAGGATCTTTTGACACACAAAATCGGTTGCATAATGTCAGATAAAGTCAACATAATGATTTATGAATCGCAAAGTTAAGCTTGATATTCCATGTCAATCTAAATTTGGTTCATGTAAATCAAAACATGCAAAATCTGCAACTCTCAGATGTTTACCAATGTGTCTCGAGGTGTTTTACTGTCCCGTGATATGAATTATTAACTTTGTTAAATAAATCAGCACTGTTCATTGTCTCTCAGCAGACCAGAGCCTTGCCCTGTAAAGCAGGATGAAAGGTTTTTTCAGGTAACTTGAACCTGCATTTAAAACTAAATTTAAACCCTCAAGGAAGTTAAGTTTGTTTTTTTTTTGACTCCCTCACTAAGGCAAACTTTTATGTCTTAATTTTACCTCGAACCCTTTCCAGGGCATACCTAAAAAAAAGAATAAAAAAAAAATCCAGATTCCTTCCTGAAGTAAAGAGGGAGGGATTACGTTAATTGTTGTAGTTAGAATTAAGAAGTTACAAATTAACAGTAATTTTGGACAAAGCACATCAAATTGTTCCTTCACGGATGTATTCATGATCGCATCTCTAGAGTTGTTTCGAGTAACCAGAAAATTACACAAATTGAAGTAGCAAAAATAAATTTGCTTAATGGAAAGACACCACTTTAGAAATAACTCAAGTTTTTCGATAAAAAGATTTTGCGCTGGGATGAGGTGTTTGCTTTTTCTTTTTTCTTTCAGCCTTATCGAAATAGATGAATAATTTAGCAAAACTGCAATGGAAACACTTTTTTTCCGCTTCACTTGAGCCACATGATCAGCAGCCAGATGTTACCACTGGCAAAAACCACAAAGACAATGACAGGAAGTGTCAAGAGGATGATGTTTTTGTTTTGTTTTTCAGACAAGGAGCAGCTGGCTGAGAGCATATAAAATCTCATGTAACTGTTCTCATCCGTTGTTGCCGTAATTTTTAATGACTAATCACATGTGAATAACCACCATGGCTGGTGAAACATGTTTTAATCAGAAGACTGCAGAGTCAAGCCTAAGGCAATTTATAATCACGTGTGATTAAAAATTGATTTCCTGTTTAATGGCAACACTGCGATTGCAAAATTCTGTTGTTTTTTTTGTTTTTTTACATTAGCGGAATACAGACAAAGATTTGTGCACATTTGTAATGTAAACGCAGCTAATGTGACTGATCTTATTCCATCCTCATGATGTTTCACACCAACATGCCCAGATCCAGAGTTAAGTAACCCTTGATTTTGTGATCAAACTAGACCAGCGAAACCTTGTAACCTAGCAACAACCGAGCGTAAAAAGAATGGCGGTAAAACAGAAACTGAATAGCAGGTAGGTTTCGTGATATTGTAACATTGTTGTTGTTATTTTTTCCTTCCTCTGTGTTGTTGCTGATTTTTACGTGTGTGAGCATGAACCGGCCTGCAGGTATGTGAGGGGCTCAGTTCAAAGCATTAATATTCCAGTCAGGAGGAGGTGTGCAGCCACTACAGAATTATGCATAATCTAAAGGAGTCTTAGACAACAGAGCTTTATGTTATTATAAAGCACGATAGGAATGTGATTAGATTACGAGCAGACGGTATTTCTGATTTTCACAAGGGACTGCTTTCCCTTTAACTAATGTTGCTTCTCTGAATAGAACGGACAAAGCGGTGTACGCTGTTAGGAAGCGTAAGACGGATAAAAGCTCAACAACAACATGCACTCCTGGAGTTCTAACACCTGTTTCTAATCCCTCATTATCCCTCCGTAGTTTACTGCAGGTTTAAAACGAGCTGGGCAGTCGGTCTGGCCCTTGCTGTGGATGGCATGGCTTGTCAAACACAGGTGTAAACAATTACATTAATTACGGCGAGAATCTATTCCGGTGTCCGTCCCCACCAGTCTCTCCCCCCCTGTTGCCAGAGCTCTACTGTTCACTAAATGCTCGCTGCGAGAGTTTACAGCAACACCTGTGCAGTTGTTTCTTCGGCAATTTGCATCGTCTTCCTGTGAACGAAGGCGAAACGAACTCAATAGTTTGAACATAAAATTGGTTTTAAAGTGTTTTTCAAGGAAAGAAAGCATCAGAAATTTGGAATGTTGTGAAAAGTGAGATTTTTTTTTTTTTTGGTCAGTTATCTCAGGAAGTGAGATGGTCATTTTATAGAGATTCATTTCACAGGATGAAATATTTCAAGGTTTTGTTGGGTTGTTGTTTTTTTCAGTTTCAGCCAAAGAAAAATCTGGGTTCTCAATCGAAAATTGATGTTTTATTCACTAAAGCCAGGATTCTGAAAAGTATATTCATCTCTAAATACTTGGCTTGGCGTCCTCTTTAATGAATTGCTGCATCACTGTGCCGTCGCACAGAGACAATGAGCTTGTGGTTCTACGTAGGTGTAATGGGAGCCCAGATTGCTTTGATAGCTGCCTTCTGGTCACCTGGCATGTTGGATCTGATGTCTCTCATGTTTGTCTTAACAGCCTATAGACTTTCTATAGGGTTAAAGGTCGGAGGAATTTGCTGGTTAACCAGGAGCAGAAGCACCTGGTTAACCAGCCACTTTACCAGCTTTTGGTACCTTTGGCAGTGTGGGGAGGTACCAAGTAATGCAGGGGGAAAAAAACGTATCATCTCCACACAGCTTGTCAGAAGAAGGAAGTATGAAGTGCTCTAGAATGTCCTGGTAGACAGCTGTGTTGTCTGTGGACTTCAAAAAACCCAGTGGACCAGAACCAGCAGTTGACATGGCAACCCAAACCATCGCTGACCATCACCATGACTGTGGGGATGGTCACAGTCACACTGGATTTCAAGCAGTGTGTGTTCTGTGCCTCCTCTCCACTCTTCCTCCAGACTCGGGCGTCGAGTTTCAAATGAATCCAGAATTTACTTTCATCCGACAACAGCACTCTGGACCGCTGCACAACTGGTCAGTTCCTTTTCTCCTCGGCCCAGGGAAGACGCCTCTGACATTGTGTCTAGGTTTAAGGAGAGGATTGACACGGGGAATGCCACATCTCTCATCACTGTCTTCTATCCGTCAGTGGCAGGTCTTCTGGAATGGATTTTGCTTGACAAACCTCTTCAGGCAACAGTTCTCCCTGTTGCTGGTGCACCTTTTCCTACCAATGTGCTTGGACATAGAGTTGTCTGAACAACCATCTAATTCAGCAATGACCTTTTGTCCCTATGGTTCTGCAGTCTACTGACCCAGAGTAAGAGACCTTTTAAAGGCTCTGAAATTCGTTTACATTAATGACATTTTTCACAGTATTCAAACTGACTGAGACATTGAATTTTGAGTATTCATCATCTGTAAGCCATAATCATCATTATACACATTATACGAGTTTTCTGAAAAACCCGGCAAGAATTATTGCACCTTAATGCAATACTCATTTTATTTTACATGCACTAGTAATTAATCTTGCTTGTCTTCTGTTTTTATCTTGACATGATCATTTTTTTAAAATTTCCAGAACCCTCAGGAAATCTTACCAGCGCTGAGGAAAACAAAGTACCTCAGTTACATAATTGAGATTTTGTTTGGGGGGGAAACAACAACAAGAAGAAGAAGCAGAGCTTTGACAGATTGCATTTGACACCAAACTATGAACTTTTTAACTGCTCATTTTTTCCCCCCTACACTCTATCATGCTTGAGGTCGTGGAGGGTCGGGGCTTTTTTTAGCATCTGACAAGCAGATGCAATTAGAGGGTCACACCTCGGACAGGCCACCAGTCCACCAAAGGGCATACGCATTGACACGTCGAACAGACACCCATGCAGGCGCACAGCCTCACCAAAAGGGGATTTAGGGTGGCCAATTAATCCAGCGCAGCTGGAATGGAAAGTGCCTACAGAAAACCAACATGGGCAGGAAAAGTCCAGGTTTTCCTCCTGACATTTAAACGGGTGATATTCTGGCTGTGAGGCATAAATGATGAACACAAAACACATACTTACATGCACACATACATGTCAATGCAAAACCAACTGGCACTTCTATTCATTAAAAACAGAAATAATGAGCAATACTAATTTTGAATTTGTTTTTGTACTTCTTCAAATTAAGGTGTTTGAGTAATCACAACTCTGTAGTGAAATGGAAACAAACCCATGGTTTTGCTGGTTTTGTTGACCCTCAAAAAGACAACATTCTCCATTTCTGCTAAAGATGATTATAGTCGACATGCACAAACAGTGAGTGGATCCTCTCAAAGCAGCAAGTCCAAGGATGGCTGCACTTGAGAAATGATTCAGCAGACGTTAAATCGGTAACCACATAAAGACCAACCTGCGTCATAGCTGCTGAATGGGTGAACATTAAAACACGGCACACGATTCAGTTATTCAAAGGGAAAAAAGTCCTCTCTTATACGTTTATGCACTTTGCAGAGCGTTTAATGTATAACAGCGATTCATGTGTCGTCTGTATGACTGTTTTGCAGACATTTCACACAAGCGATACGAAAAGATCGATGCCACTTCTGAAGACGATCATCATCTTTGTCATCAATTGTTTCAGCCTCTAAATCCATATTTAAGCATGTGGATCGTCAGAGTCTGAACAGTCTGGAGCGATCTCTCTGTCAGAGCTTTATCTGTCAGGAGAAAAGCCAGGCTTCTTTGGAATAGTGCAGCGTCAGCTAAAGCCAACAAAACTCCCCAAACGGCAGATATTTGTGTCAACTCTTACTGTTTACAATTATTTCTATTATGATGATCTTTATGACCCAAATTGTACATCAACGACCCGGATAAACCGCTGGTGGTGCTTGATGTGATCCTTTGGCTTTTGGTGAAATCCTGCTCTGATTTGAACTATTTGTGTAAAGGGGTGCAGCGGTGGTGCAGGAGTTAAGCACAAGCCGCACACGTTAAATTATTATTTAACGTGTGCGGCTTGTGCTAAGGCCTCTAAGGCCGATTCCCGGCCTGGTGACCTTCTTCTTTCTCTCATTACCCACTTTCCTGTCAATTCACTATCAAACAAAAGCCACTAGAGCCAATAAAACTTTTTAAAAAAAACTTTTAAAAAATTGGTGTATAAAGCTCATAAATAAATACATAAACTAAGTCAAAGTGACTGGGCATGCATAATTTAACTCTATGCGTGGAACCGTGGACGGGTTTGAAGTACTATCTCTGATCAGGAGTAATTTGGAGGATTCTGGCTAATTACCGTCATCCGCTGCTGTGTTTAAGTTAATTCATTCTATCACGAGTCGATTTTTGGGAATAAAAACAGCACAGCGAGACGGAAATAATGGAATACTTTTGTGGTGTAAAACAGCTGGAGGTCTCAGTAATGAGTGAAGCAGGGGCCCAGTGACACAGGCAGCCCCCCCCCCCACCTCGGGACGCAAATATTTTTACAGCTCCAAACTTCGGAAACTTTTTCTCGACGGCGCTAAGAAAAACAAACGAGGGGCCTTCACTGATTCCCGTTTGGATTTCAAACGGTGCTTCTTTATTCACAGCAACAATCTTGAGAAAATGAGAGAAAAAAAAGAAAAACAAAACACAAAAAAACCGAAAAAAACCGTCTTTGCCGCTTGGGTCTGCTATCTCATGAGACTGCTAACAAAGGGGCACTCATCTATGCCTGGAGCAATTTAAACCACTCCACTGAACCTCTTCCCTGGGGTGACTCATTTCGTTGCGACTGGCTCCACTGACATGTGAATCCTGTGGGCTAACATGTGCTGAGCAACTAATGAAGTTGGGAGTTCACATGATTGGGGAAGAAAAAAAAACAAAAAACATGACAATGTCACTGAGCAAACACAGATAAAAAATCTGCGTAATATTTTGGCTGAATGCTGGATATGCATGAAAATAATAGGCAAATTTCGGCGAGTAATCTCGATTGGAGAAATGCTGAAACCCAGGTTCTTTTCTTTGCAGGTCTTTTGGAGAAAGGACATGAGAATTTGCCTGAGTGGAAGAGGAGCAGCAGCTCAGATGAGTAAAGCACACGGCTTCTCACTCACCAGGTTCTTTTCGCTGCAGTTTCATCCCTTCTGGAGAAAAGGCTTGAAAACTGCACTATACATACACGTGTGTGTTTTATAAAAACAGGAGGAAACAGTTACTAGACTGAGCTATAAAATGTGCGCTTTGTGTCTGGAAAGTGAACGACACGGCCCCTTTCGCAGTTAACCCAGCTGCTGTCCCTTCAAAATAAAAGCATCAAACCAGAAGTTAATCATAGATAAACGCAAGTAAAACCAATAAGCGTCAAAAAAGGTCAAAAACAAATAACTTAATTTGGGGTTATTTACAATTTATCTTTATGAAATATTAGGTTAATTTTTGTCTTAATTTAAAACTGAAAATAAATTACACTGTTTTTGATTAAACTGTACAATATGTTCTATCTATCTAGATAGAGATAGATAGAGATAGATCTATATAGATAGATCTATCTAGATAGATATATCTAAGTCTAGATAGATCTGGATAGATCTATCTAAGTCTAGATCTATAAAAGCATCTATCTAGAGCTATCTATATAGATAGATAGATAGATAGATAGATAGATAGATAGATAGATAGATAGATAGATACGTAGTTAACAAAATAAACAGAATTATTTGGTTATGTTTCCAGTCAAAAATATAAGCCAATAGACTCACTAACCATGTTGTAGTATGTAGGTATCATCCAGCATCACACCACAGTTATATTTCTCCTAAATCATATGTGCAGCCACTCTCAAGTTCAATTACTGGAGAAAATCCCCTCGACCAGAGAGAGCGAGCGAGAGCTGGAGAGAGCTGTGCTGGGGATCCTCATTGCACAGCCTCTGTGCATTGGTCATTAGTTTCCCAGAAGGCACAGCAACATGCATGGTCTCCCAAGCTTCCAGACGTCCCAGCAGCCTCCACTCCTCGGCGAGCACCTCTACACACACACCATGCAAATTACCCACAGAACCCCCTGTGTTAAATCAAAGCATGCTGAATGACCGATGTGGAATTCAACTACTTTTTTTTTTTTTTTTTTAACTCCCCGAAATATGAGCAGCGTGTTAACAGAAATGCTAAGCTTTGCAATTAGCTGCTGCTGTTGTTTAAACAGTCAGGAATAATCGCTGCGTCTTGTCAGCGCCGTGCCATTTCACGACGCGTCTGCAGTTTTGACGGAAGCCTTAGCAGACTTGCCCCCTGCTGCTCTCCCAAATTCCAGGCGGAAGATCAGCATCAGCGTTTTGAACAAACCTGAGAATGTGGGCAATGTGGTTTCCATCCCCCTCCACCCAAAAATTGATAAAAAAATAATAAAATTTTTCTTGAGGGCTTCCATTTAAAAATAAAGATGCATGTAATACAATTTCTGCTTTGTCAAGCGTGATGTCAGGCCTGTTTTAAAAAAAAAAAAAAAAAAGACCTCACCCTTTTTTCCCCCTTGCTTCCTTTTAAGATGTGGAAAACCATGTTACATAGAGGAGCAGCAGGGGAGTTGCTCTTCAGTAAGACATCTTGCAGCTTCACTCAATTCTCACTTTGGTTGAGACTTGCCAGGGGAATTGATTAATATTCATTTTAATTTCAAATTCAGGGAGAGAATCAAGAGTGCTCTTGTTTTTTTTTCTTTGGCGAGACTCAAAAGGGAAAACTACACACAGGCAACAACAATGCAAAAAAAAATAGGCCAACACAATGGAAGCCGTGCGAGCTCTTCACTGAAATCGATGTCTTCGTCGATCTCCGAGGCTTCCATTCTCAGCGAAACTAAAAGATTAATAATCGAGAATAAAAAAAAAAAGAGGTTTACCTGATGCGAGCCGCCGACTGAGTTGCTCACGAAAGTGGTTGAAACGTGTCAAGATTTTGTCGCGTCACAAACACGAGCGTTTGTGTGTTTTGTGGGAACTTTAGGTGATAAGACACAAACGAGCACACATGCTTAGTTTTCAAATAAAATGAGTATTTTTACTAAAAGCTAATCTAAAACGTGCAGTGGGTGAATATATTCAACTAGAATTTCCCATTATGTTGGGGTTTTTTTGCAACCAGCTTTGTTCTTAAAAATTTTTTTTTAATAAAGGCCAAATTAATGACCTATTGTCAGAAATAGAAATGTTTTGAGAAATGCACTGAACAATAATATGATTGACTATATATTGTTTTGTAACCTACCCTTCACTGAACTTCTCAAAGCTGTCCTTTGATTTACCAGCTATATAACTAGCTAGTTCTTTAGGATGTGATTTATGTATCGCTAAATGAAATTGATTCTAATTTCTTGTATTTAGGGGCACCGCAGTAAATTCTCCTCAATCAAAATGTCTACCACCATTTTCTGTTTTTATGGGTGGAAAATGTTTTCATTTTCACAAATACCTACAACCTTGTGATGTAGCATTTTCAAATCACATTGTCACAAAATGTCAAATGGTGAAAAAAAAAAAAAACAGGAGCCAAAGCGTTTTTACAGAGCCATAATTTTTGATTTCAGGAAACCAACTATGCTGTGATAAATGCCAGTATGTTACAATCATCCTAGAGTTGTGAAGGTCACCATCTGAATGGTCATGATTTTAAATAGAGAGGACTGTAATTGAAAGCTAAAAATGGCTCCTCAATATTAAAGTTGTTCACAGACGGAGCACTAAAGGTTCTTACACCTGAGAATAAGTTGTTTTTGTCCATGTTACTTTGAGCAGGAAGTACAGGTTTGTTTCTCTCTCCATCCAGTTTGCAGCACAGAAAGGCAGGAGCTGTAATAGCAGGAGGCTCCCACACTTTCATTCTATTGGCCGGGAGGGTTGCCAGGCAACAGTAAAGTTTTGTTCCACGAGAGCAGCAGAAAAGAATTTGCGAGCGAAGACTTAATCTGTGCAGAGAGAAGTTCTGACAGTGAGGCCAAAATTTGAGCACAACGGTTTGAGAGAGCACAGAGAATATTTGAAGAAGAGTAGAAGTTTTGAGTGCAAGTTAATACGTTAATACGTAGGTTTTGAGAACAAGGACATGAAATCCTCCTTTCAAACTGAAAATGCGTGCTCTTGACTTATGTAGGTAAAATTTCCCATAAAAGCAGACCAAAGACCGCTCTAAAAGCAGGAAGCAAACTACAGAACAGGTGATCCAAATGTGCTCGCTGGAGAAATAACTCATAATTTTCTGCCAAAGACAAGAGAGAAATCATACAAATGCTAAAATCTGACACCCACTCCATTTTTGTTTACATTTTGTGAAGAAGGAAGTTGTCTTCTTCAGAGGTTTTCATGCCGTTTCCTACAGCGGTTCGTGGTGCAGCGCCACCCCAGGCGAGGGGGTGAACAGGTTTTTCAAATGGTTTGATGTGTTAGATACGGCGCAGTGTGAAAGCGAACCGCACCACCTGAAAAAGTAACAAAAGTTGAAATTCAGGTCTCAAATCAAACCGAGTCTACCAGGTATCAAAAACACCGTAGGAGACGTCGCCACGATAGTCCAAACTAATTCCACAGGATTCTGTGAGTTGAAGGTATTGATCCCAGATGATACAAAAAAAATAGATCCATGAAGCAACATTCATGCCATTTAAAATTAGATTCTTGGTTACTTGTGCAAATGAACTAAATTGTTTTTAAAAATGGCACATGATTAGGCAACATTAGTCACGTTTGACTCAACAGGAAACATGGCTGTGACAAGTCTTTGGCATTAAGAGGTTTATTGCCATGGGGTCTTGAATGATAGACCCCAAGAATCAAGTATTAACACAAGATAAATTAAGATTATGATGAAGTGTGCTGTCATGCTCCAAAAAAAACAAAAAAAAGCAGTCAATTATCAATGGATCTGTGGAAATGCTGACATCCATTTGGCAGACGAATTAATTTTGCAACCCCAGGAACCAGTGAGTTACTCCTTCGCTTTGTAAAAGTAATTTGCATTGTTCGAGTTTCTGCTCCTGCTCATTTTTCTTGAAGTAGAATCAATTAATTTGAAAGGGGAGGAAATACAGGCTCATTTACTTTCCAAAGCTCTGGCTTCAGGCTTCTTGGATTTTATGACCTCCCCCGTTCCCCTGCGAGGAGATCACAGCTCCACACGAGAAAACCACATAATGCCGGCAAAGAATGCTTCCAAAATCGGTACGCCAACCATCAGTGAGAGTAACGATCAGCACCTTGAACAAAGCTAGAGGTAAAAAATTTACGTTTTTCACTGGTTTGTGTAATTATATTAATAAAATTGTCTCCAATGGCCTTGTTGTTCTGTTTCTCAGACAGCAGGTTTTAATAGCTTCGTTGTTCGTGTGGGTTCAATAAATAGAATCAGCTCTTGGCTCAGTGTGCCGCTGCCTACAACAAGGTGTGGTGTAGAAACAGCAGGATAATGAATAACTTCTGCTGCAAAGTGTGAGCATCCTACCTTGAAAGATCAGGATGAGGCGAATGATGAGAACAATAAAATTGCTCTCGAATTTCCATTATTTTAAGAGAAATATTATTGCTGGGTTTGCATTTCATGCAGAAAATACAATCTTCCATTCTAATTGTTAGATGAGTGTGTGGCCACTAGCATAAATTAAGAGAAAAAAAACCAACAACAATAGATGCAAAGCAAATAATTTTTTACATTTGGGAGAAGAACTTTAAGAAAGTATTAAGTAAATTATTCCTTCATCAAAAACATAACTGCAGTGTTGCCTTAATTGTTTCATGCATGTTTGAGAAATCCTGTTGACGTCTGCAACCATTCAGCTGTACAAACACCTGGGTGGACCTAGCCCCGCCTTCCAGGACGAAGCTCCTCCTCAGATTGTCAGTTTCCAAGCTTCCAAGCTCATTATATGACGTACTCCATAGGGCAACGCTGGTAAAAATGTTGCTAAAGGGCTAATAGAGGAGCGTTGTTTTTGATGACTTCCTGAAGGCGGAGTTTCAGAAAGAATTAGAGTTTCTTAAAGAGACAAGTCCCAATTTCAAGGCGTTAAATCACCAGGTCAAATTTATTTTAGTCATACTGATAAATACAGCATTTTTAATATGTTTAACAACAGCTGAAGGTAACGTACTTACTTGATTGTGCTATAAAACATAGTATTGGCCCTTTAAAAGAAAAAATAACAAAATTTTTACATTCATGTTGTGATGCAAAAAAAGGAAAACAACTGTACTAGTATTGTCGTATTTCAAAATGTGTGACAAATACAGTACATTGGTCTACAGTATAAAACATACAAAATTTGTGCTGTAAAAAAATTAAGCAATAGTTTTTTATACAAAATTTTATTACAAATTTGTTTAAAAATGTCCAAAAAAAAAAAAAAAAAAAAAAGTATCAACCAGTCTTAAAAGTATCAGTATACCTGTAAAAATATTCCAGGTTTTCCAGGCTGAGGCGATTATCAGCTGTGCAGTTTTAACGCCTCAGCCTTAACTAAAAACATTACATCTCCATCACATTGCTTTAATGCCAGTGGCGCTGGATCACTTTGTTCAGTAATTCTGTATTTGATAACACCATAAAGCAAAAAAAAAAAAAAAAAAAAAAAATGTAAAAATGAAGTAACATCGCCTTGTTTGGTGAAGAATTTGTTAGACGAATTCTCATTTTATTTTTGACAGCATTTCTGCCTGCGAGTGACACCAAGTATGCATTTGAAGGCGTTCAATTAAATCGCCGGCGTGTGTTAAAGTCATTAAATTTCTCTGCCCCGTAGCTCAAGGAATATATTCATTCTTCTGCTCTTGTGATGGGAACCATCCCGGCCCCGTTCTGCTTCGTTTGATGTAGGTTTATCAGGAGCGGCACCGTGAACCAGAGAGCGGGCGGGAAAATGAGAGCGGGCAGATTCTCAGAGACTTTCAACTCCAGGGTGACGGCAGCTTCCCCATTTACGTCTGCTAAAACACATTGAGCTCCAAATAAGTGCTCAGTGTTGATGAGACTGGCAGATTGATTGCATGTCAGGACAAAACAGTTTAATAATAGCTGCTGTAGATGCTGAGTATTGGAATTAAGCCGCTACGTGAATTAAGAGAGAAGTAGGAAGGTTTAAATCGTGTTTTGAATATGCACGCATTGAGGGATTGCAGACTACTTGTGCTGACACCAACATGGTGAGTATTTTGGTATCTTTAAAGCTTGGCAATACTCGCTCTTACCTAGTTTGAGCTAGCCTGGTATAAACCAGCTCCTCGTTCTACGAGTTGGTTTATTTCTGCAACTTTCACCCTAGAGATGATTATTGGCAGTCTTTTTCATTTGGACTATTCTTAAATCTATTAAACTGGTAGGTTCCTGTTTGCCTTTATGTCTTCCTCATTTCGGTTAGCAAAATTAGACCGCTAATATTTTTTTAAACACAGTTGTATTCAAGGATTTGAAGCAACTGTAGCATAAGGTGTCAGTTGAGCCCAAATAATCATTTTCAGAATGACAATTGTGCAATTAAAGGAAAAAAAAAACAAAAACACAAAACATTACATACATTAATATCTTTCTTTATCGACTTAAATTTACATCATAATTTATTGCAAACTAAAAGCAACAATTGTACTCGGTCAGAATGGGCAGGTCGTGGTGCGTAATTCCAGCCAGAAATGCATTATTTTTATTACTCTGCTTAATTATATAATATTATCCTCAAACCAAAGTGACTATCCACTTCTGGTCTCTGCGTTTGTAAATCCGTTCACACGCAAACACATGCACGGAATAACAGGAGCTTCAAATAACTTTTACATGGGATCAGCAGCGCATCTGTTGTTGGCTTGACTAAACCCCACCTGGCTCCTCGCCAACTCATTTCTGACCGTCATCACATGTGAGGTACATGCACAACGCAACATCTGCAGCACCGCAGTACAAATTATGACTTCAAGGCACTGAGCTGTTATGGGACTAGTTTTTTTTTCTTTCCCCCAGGTCCCAAAAACCTTCATCCTTGCTGGAAAGTAGGCCATTAAAAAATAAAATAAATAAATAAAAGAGGCTAACAGCTGACTAGCCTGTGGCTAAATTTCAGGCACACGGTGGGACTGCACCTTGTACTGATGGAGGAGTAGCTGAGGGGGTGCAATTGCGTGGAAAATGAAATCCGTCTGTCTGTGGCACATCAAATATATGTCTCACTAATGACTTCACTCTAATTGCAAATGTCACCATGTTTTGGTTCGAGAAAACTTAGGAACTGCACAAGTGTGAAACGTAAGTCGTAGCTGTTTATCAAAGGCAGATGAATAATTATCAAGGCCTTCAAAGACTGGACTCTGCCCTACCATATACACAGAGTTTCACAGTGTGGTTGTCAGCAGCCAGCGATTGAGCTTTCTCCCATTTACTTGGATTCCCTCCAGGAGATTTTTCTAGCGGGCCAATCAGAAAACAGAAGTCGAAGCGGCAGCCGAGGAAGTGAATGAAACCGTTTAGTCATGATTCCAAATACTGAACTAACATTAAGTAAAAGATGTTTGGATGAACGGCCAGACTTATCCGGTTTAAACTGGACAAGTGCAGTTTTGTTGTTGCATTACTGCCCCTTGTGGCCAAGAGTGGTATCGCGTGCTAATTCACTTAATTCTGTTGTGTTCACATAAAATAAAATTATTTTATGAGGCTAAAATGTGACAAAACCATGTTATCTTTACTAGAATAAATAACCTGATACCTGAAATAAAATATTAACATAAAGTGAACAACTGCCCTGTTTCACACGCCTTGTGACTAGTAATATTTTTTCAAGCTTGCTACGCACTTAAAAACCGTTACACTTTCATGACAGCTTAAGAAAAAATACGCTCATGATGTCTGCTATACCCACAGTTTATAATCTCTTAATTGATTTTATATCCTACATGATTACTTTCAGCTCGCAGCGCGCGGCCCTCGTGACTCTACATCTTGTTTAGTTAAATGCTTGTAAAACAGAAAATCCAGGAGCTAAGACTTAATCAGCTTTTACAGTCAGAGCTCTGAAGATGTGCATCAGCGAAATGCCTGGGACTGCAACAGCGCGAGACGGGAAGAGTAAAGAAAACCTTATTAAGACGGAGAACTCATTTAAACGTGAAATGCCCTGCCTGGAATTATCATCGAGTCTTAACTTTATGAGCTTCTGTTTCAATATTATTAAAATACCCATTTGACGGATTTTGAAACACCTCCTTCGTGAGCACTGATTACACTTTTACTCCCAGGGCGGAGATAAACATGAACAGTGTCAGTTGAGAAAAGCAATCAAATGCAATAATAAAGATAGGGGAAGTTTTGCTCCAGCTATTTACGACAGGGGGGGAGGAGGGGGAGAGAACACAAATTTACTGTACCGGCTTCATCTTCGGTTGTGGAATCAATAAAAATGTTCAATATTTTCTTATTTAAAGAGTGGTTAGTTATTTTAACCCGGCAGAGTTGCTGCTGCACAGTTTTACACTGTTGCTATGCTGTGCTTTTCAGAAGAAATATCTACTTTAAACCTGATAACTGCAAGCTACTTTCGGTTATATCGCATTTAATACATCAAAAAGACTTGGGAAGTAGAGGTCATAAGAAAAAAAATAATAATAATAAAAGAGAAAACTAAGCAGGAGAGTTGTCACTTTGATGGAGACTTATTATGTTCAGATTTTACCTGGCGGTTTTGAAAAGCAGAGACGGAGCAGCAGAGTGACTGACACTAACCATGCATTAGTGGGCTGCATTGTTGATACGTCCTTCTGGGCTTACTGAACTGTCTGTCACCACTGACATTCGCCAAATCCCAGAAAAGCTTCAAAAAATTTATGATTAGAAGTGTGCAAGGAGCAGATTTCAAAACAGTTTTTTTTTTTTTTTGTTTGTTTTTTGCAAAACACGTCAACAGATTTAATGACTCTTAGCAACTTAGACACTTTAGGTCAGGAGTTTTATGGGTTGTTTTTTTTTCAGACCTTTATATTGATTTGCATATTTAGACTTAGAAATCAGTAATTCCTTTAAATGTTTACTTTCTGTAAACAAAACTTATCCGGATAATATGTAGGATGGTATATCATATTCTACATGTACGGCTGAGAGTAGCCGTGCTTCCATTAACTGTAAAATTGCGTAAATTGCAAATAAGTTTGATTAATGGAAAGACGCCAGTTTTAAAATAAATTCAGAGTTTTTGACAAAAAGTTTTCGCTTTGGGGTGAGGTGGGGTTTTTAGCTGTATTGTAGATGTATTTCAATCTGGACAGACTCACATAGAGAAAAGTAGCAGTCAGAAGATTTTAATGGTACAAAGTTCTCTGGCGCTCGAACCCAGAAGACTTGTGAGCTGTGGACCACCAAGGGCAGGTGATCGGTTTGGGCGAAGCCCAGGGTAGTCTTCCTCCCCAGGTCCGAATACTGGTGATGGAGCGGAGCCTTGAGATGGAGGAGCAGAGAGTGGCCAGGAAGGTGTTGTGTTCTGTCTCCCAGCTTGAATTTTCGCCTAGGCTCCATTTTGTACAACTGCAATGGAAACACATTTATCACATCACACGAAACACATGATCAACAGCCGGATGTTACTACTGGCAAAAACAAAGAAGACAACAGGAAGTAGTAGGAAGATGTTTTTTTTTTTTTTTAAAGCAATATTGAATATCAATATCAGAGCTCTCACAGCATCACACAGTTTATAAAAAGTTGTGCATCACTCAAACATGTTGAATCCAAAACTTCTGTAAAATCACCGAAGGTTGATAGATGACGATCGCGAGCGCAACGTCTGAATTATGAAAATATCTCATGTAACTGTTTACATTCGTTGCTGCCATGATTTTTATTGCCTTATAGCTTGAACAAGCTTATTATTTTCTTATTTAATGGAAACAGCCCATTTGCGAAGTTGTGTTTTTTCAACATTAGCGGAATGTAGACTGAGATTTGTGCACATTTGTAACTGAAACACAGCTATTGAGAATAACAGCTCAGATAACCTATTGAATAAAATAAGAAAAAAAAAGATACAGAATTATTTGGTTATGTTTCCAGATATATATATATATATATATATATATATATATATCACTGTCCTCACAAATCTCCACAACTGTTGAAAATAACAAACAAAAAAAGACACAGGAAGAAAAGCACTGGAGACTTATTGTGTTCAGATTTTACCTGGCCCAAAAGCAATCTGGCCTCCTTTCTGCTCTGTCGTACGGTATAACTTCATGTGGACTCACACTTGTGGCAATGGAGGGTCTCTTAATTAAGGGGCTGGGAACAAACACGCAAGCAGGCTTTGAAAAGGCCTTGCCCTTCTCAGATGAGGATCGGAGCTTTCTATCAGCATCTGCTGCTATTTATACCACCATCCATCACCTGCGGCAAGATGCATCACTTCAATTTTATTGTCAGCACAGATGAAACATTTTCCAAAATGCTCCTATTTGTTTTGACTCTTCCTTTTTTCTTTACAGCTGTTGTTACACTGGTTCTTGTTTTTGCATCCTGCTACAAAGCCTGATGTATCTATATTTTTCATGTGGATTCCCTGATAAAAAAAACAAACATTTTTGTGAAACGTCAAAGGCCCTCATTCACTTTAAACGAAATATGTGTATCATTTAATATGGAAACCCATTACGTGCATTGTGTGTTTATTGGGATGAAGTGTGCAAATTGTGTTTGTGATCCCACATTAAGACACAACTTGTTTTTTGCCATGACATCTGTTTGGGTGTTTTTGTTTTGTTTTGTTAAATGCACTGTATGTTTATAGTATTCACTCTCACAAAGGTGTAGCAAGTGGAATTAAACCTTTAACCTTTTCTAACACCGAGCCACAGTTGCCCTTGTTTGCTTTGTTGGTTGTCGTATGCTGAGTAGGGCTTAAAGTTCATCCATTTTGTTTGCCAAGGTTCAGTTGTTTTTTTTTTGACAAAACTTTTTCATGATCGATTGAACTGCACCGCCTTTTCTACTCATCTGATATTTGGGACTGTAGTTGAGATGTAAATTTAAAATTGAATTTGTTTTGTGAGCTTGCTTCTCTTCTGTCATGCCTGCTGTTGTTGTCATTTAGCGATATGTTTACAAGTTCTCAGAAGTCAGTCAAATTTTAGTCAGACTACTGTTACCCGTGCAAATACAAAGCAGTTTTTAATTGATCGTTTAATTTAGAAAAAAAATCTACCCAAACTATCTATTTGAAAACCTTCTTGGTCAAGGTTGTCATGTTCTGTTTCTATGCGTTTGCATTGTTTTTATTTGAAATGTAACAGGATGTACACCTTTCAAAAAGTGTTTCTAGCTCCATCTCTTTTTTTGTGTTTGAATCATGACCACTGACCTTAATGCAAGCGATGAGTAGAGATGGGTTGTGCTCAAAAAAATCTACTCTAAGAGGCAATGTTTTGTAGTTCATCAGAAGAGCCGACTTCCCACGATTTCTTCCTTTCGCTGCTCAGCTCTCACTCTGAGTGGCTCCTCCCTTCTCACTGCAGAAGTTTGTTCTGATTGGCTGCTTGAGGACCATTGCAGCCACTACGAGAAAATTTAACAACTCTGCACATGTCACTGCTTCAACTCTGAATAAAGCCTTGTGCATGTAAACAGACATCATGAACAGATTTATTATTTTTGTGCCAGTACATATGCTATTTAATCTGAATCCATTTCAATCAGATCAATGAATTCTGTGCGTGTAAACATAGCTATTGAAATGATGTGGCATATATACAAGAACCTCCTCAGAAATTGCACTGCTGCAAGTGAGAAAAGACAGGAAAGTCTATCCATCTCAGACCAATGTCAGAGAGACAGATAACTGTTAGAATACAAATTGTTGTCAATAGATCTTGTCTTGAGGAAGGATGCATGAATCCATGGGAAGAAAATACAAGCTGCATGCAGAACACTCATCTTTTTAAAGAAAATTAACTCCGGTCCCTTATTGAGCCCCTTAAATACACTGCCAGGTTTAAGATAAAACAACCAATTTATTCTTTAGGAGAGATTCTCAAGGTTACATAGTCAGATACTGGAATTGGGATGCCCGAGAATCTAACCTTCCACTTTGCTGCCACACACTGATACCTTTACATTTTTCATACTGTATGACAACTGGGTTGTCATACAGCTCAAGATTGATAAGAACCTCCTGTAGAAAAGACTGTTAGAAAAAAAAAAAAAAAAAATGCAAACACGGACAGACTGAGGTACCCTTTTGGATTTCTAGGTGAAAAGTCATGCCAGCGAGTCTTTTGAAATTACAGGATCCTTCCCTGGAGAAACAGAATTGCATATGAACTTTTTCTATAATTTTGTCAGCTGAATAAGGATATATGTTGCAGTTAAAATATTTCTGCTGTCCTAAAAATGCTTCAAAATGTAAGGTTTTGAATTTATTCAGTGTAATTTACTGCAAGGTTGCGTGATGGCACAGGCGGTAGCACCGTTGCCCTGGGGCAAGAAGGTCGCGGTTTCTCTCTGGGAACTCTGGTTGATGACTGTTGGGTAAACTGTTCTCTCCTAAATTAACTGTGTGTGTGAGAATGTTGTTTCTGATGAAATGTAAGGATAATTAAATGTTGTGAAGACCAACTGCTCCTTAGGGTTAGGAACAAGTTAGCAATGGTAAAGGTTAGGAAAAATTTCTGTATAAATGTAATTACTAACATAAAAAGTAGTCAGTTCACAAAGTCTTTAGTTTACAAAGCACTTGCCAGTTGTTCTGTCAAGAGTTTTTATTTGAGAACATTGGTGAATAAAAAGCATTTTAAAGACCAAGAAACACAGCAGACAGGTCAGAGAGAAAGCTATGGAGAAGCTAAAAGCAGAGTTGGGTTATAAAATAATACCAACCATCTACTAATACATGTTCGCCCACCCAGAGACAGGCTGGACCAATTCGGCATTAATCATACAAGTCACCGAAAGGTAAAGGGTCACCATGCGACAACTGGCAAATAAGAAAACCATGGCTCAAGAAAAAGAACACGTCCCTTTGGCGGAATCATATGGCACAAGGTGCTCTGGTCAAAAGAAGGCAGAACTGAACTTTTGGACCCACAGCCCAATTACTATTTGTAGCAGAAAAACAAGACCGCATTTTACGCCGAGCACACAACCTCCACAGGCAAGAGAAACGCAGTGGACAGTAGTTGGAAAACTCCAGTGGAAACTGAAGTGGACAACAATGAAGCTGGAATGAATGCCAGCAGCTGCTTGAGCCCGGCGAGTGACGTCTTGCTTGGACTTGTTTTCAACAGGAGGCGTGAAACCGTGAGTGAATGTGGTTTAAATGACCCCAACTTGGGGTTCAGTTGTTGTGTGATGGAGGAAGAGCCAAGTCGACAGTATGTGGTGACATCCTTCTGCAAATATTTGACTTGGAAAAGAAGTATGCTTGAGTGGTGCACAGATGGCGCACCACTCGGTCATCACAGCAGAGTGATTGTCCGAATTCATGCGGTTGCACCCAAAATTGCAACAGATTTGTTGCAGAGTCCACTGAAGAAGATGCCCAAATAGTTAAAATACGTAGCAAGCGCCACCAGCAGCATTTCCATTACAAATGTTGACATTACATTAGTGTAAAAAACACAATTTCTCAATTGGGATGTTTCCATTAAATAAGAAACGCACACATTAAGAAGTTTGTTCATGCAATAAGTCATTAAGAACATGGCGCGACATCACCTAGTGCTGCACGCGAGTACTTCCTGCCATCTTCGTCTTTGTGGTTAGCACCAGTGGCAACATCCGGCAGTTGGTCATGTGACTCGTGTGAAGCCCAAAAAAAAAAAAAAAAAAGTGTTTCCATTGCAGTTTTGCGAAATAAGCTGATTTTGAAAGAAGAAAAACCTGTTTTGTCTTTTGGACTAGGTGACCCCTAAGAAACATGACCACATCCTCTTACAGTAGT